>JAIUZE010004875.1:0-37635 GCA_022085475.1 Heliosperma pusillum
AGCATATCGTATATGTTAAGGTTTTGTATTTTCCATATACATCTCTTTTATGTTATTCCTGTTTTATTAAACTCGACATTTCGTGGCTGGGAGAACTCGGAGTTACTCCCCACTGACTGTGGCTTCCGTGTTTATATTTAATGCGGTTGGCAGGTTTGTGATGCATACATTGGGTACATTGACGAGCTAGCGAGCGAAGTATTTACCTTGGACCTATATTCGGTTCTTTAGGATTGTATATTATTATACACTCTTTTATTTCCGTATTTATACAGGAGATATGTCTCCCGTCTTGTATAATTCTTATGTATAATATAAATTTTCTTTTGTAATGAACCTTTTTATTTATGACACCCTTCGTTATGTATTTAAATTATTTTTTTTCTTTCCGCAAATTTGAGGGTGTCACAATATATATATATATATATATATATATATATATAGAGAGAGAGAGAGAGAGATAGGTTCAAATGAGTCCACCTTCTTTTTTGAGTCCATGAGTCCTCATCTTGGCCTTTGGATGAAGGAGATGGAGGGACAAGATTAAAAATAGATGGATGGATAAGATTAGAAGAAAAATGGATGGACAAGATGAGAACAAAATGGAGGGACAAGATTAGAGTCAAAATGAGTGAGTTCCACCTATAGATCACCTTGATAATGTCCCTTTATAATAGAATATGATTTTGAGACAAATTTTTGTAACTTCAGCTTTTTATGAGTGTAACTTCAGTCATTACGAGTGTAACTTCAACCCTTATTTGTGTAACTTCAAATTAAAATGTGATTTTGACTATATAAATTTAAACTTATGTAACTTTAAGACAAGTTTATGTTATTTTAGCCCTTCTTGTGAGTATAACTTCAGTCATTACGAGTGTAATTTCAACCATCATATGTGTAACTCCAAACCAAAATGTGATTTTGACTATGTAAATTTGAATTTTTGTAACATTAAGACTATTTATATGATTTTAACATTTTTATGATTGTAACTTCAGTTATTACGAGTGTAACTTCAACCATTATTTGTGTAACTTTAAGCCAAAGTGTGATTTTGACTATATAAATTTGAATTTACGTAACTTTAAGACAAATTTATATGATTTTAACTTTTTTATAAGTGTAACTTTAGTCTTAACGAGCGTAACTTCAAGCATTATTTGCTTAACTTTAGTTAATAGTGCAAATTTAATCATTTATAATATAACTTTATACTAAAATTTGATTTAATATATTAATTTGAATTTATACAACTTTAAGAAATATTTAGGTAACTCTAGTCCTTAATAGTTACTTTAGTCCCTATTAGTGTTACTTCAGTCCTTATTAATGTAACTTTAGTATTGGTGTTATTACAGTCCTTTTTTGTGTAACTGTAGTCTTATAACTCACAAATTGTACACTTTAGTCAATAATTGTGTAACTTCAGTCCACAAGGATGTAACTTTAGATAATGAAAAAATAACCACCACAAATAACTATCACATTTGCTCCACCAAACACAAATAAAATAAAAGAGCATTAAAAAAAACGAGATAAAAACAGGAAAAACATAATATAGATATAAAAGTTATTAAAAAACGAGATATAAAAATGAGAGGAAAAAAAAGCATAAAATTTTCAGATATGTAAAAAAAAATGAAATTTGGAATGTGTCACTTTAGTCCATAAATGTGTCACTTTAGTTCATAATAATGTTACTTAAAACACCACCAATAAAAAAAAACAAATCTGAAATAAAAAAGGATATAAGAAAAGTAGATCTAAGAAAATATATGAAAAAAATAAGATCTACGAAAAACATTGTAACACCCGCAAATGTACCCTATTTTTATATTAAAAATATTATACGGATACTTTTCAGCGAAATTTAGTTTTAGTTTAGAATTAAATTTCCCGTGTCTAATTTAGAATTTCCGAGTTCGTTTTCGGACTTTACGCGAGATTTCGAGTAAGTTACGTCTTAAGACGTTTTTGGGCTTTCCCCATATATTTTCCACTTACTCCCTCATATATTCCCCTTAACCCTAACTCACCCTCACATTCAATCTTCTTCTTCCTCACCAAGTAAACACCAAAACTCTAACCTCCATATTTGATCAAGCTTAGAATCGACGCTACTCCTTCGTTTCTCGCTCAAATTCACTAAAGTTCGTCTTATTCTTTCCCTCTCATCGTCCTCTATCCGTATTGGTAATAAAACTACCGTCTTTCTCGCTTTTCAATTTATCCGTCTTTCTCAAAGGTGAATTGTATTCATCTTTTATTATCTAATTGTAGGTGGAGACTTTCTAGACCCCGACAAAGATTTCTATCTAGTAGTGGAAGACTTAGAAATCGATTAAAGACGCATAAAGGTAACGGTGAAGGGTTACTCGATATCATTTACGTGTTTTAATGTATTTTCTATGTTAGTAATCGTATTTAGAATAAGATTAGTAATCATAGGAATTGTGTTGTTGATGATGGTTGTTGTTAGTTGATAATTGATGTGCGAATAGATGATTTGTGATGTTAAATGATGATTGTTGTATGTTGAGCCTTAGTGAAAATTGTGATTTTTTTTGCACTTTAGACCCCAGCCGGCCGACCGGCTGAGACACACCTCAATTTGACTTCATATGTTTGTATGACTTTGGTCCCAGTCGGGTAGCCGGCAGCCGGTCCCTTTGACCGGCTGGGACACGCTGCATTTTCAGTTAAGTTTTCATATGATATATGATGCCAGCCGGGTAGCTGGCAGCCGGTCCACCTGACCGGCTGGCACCCTGCTGGAGTTCTTTCTTATATTTTCTTAAATCTTAATTTATATTAGTTCGCATGGTTCGTTTATCGTATAAATTTACGTAATGGCTTCAAATATTAATGTTTTGAATATATGATATTCCATTCGCTTGTATCACATGTTGTGTGACGGTTTTTGATATGTCCCACTTTGAGTCGGTTTTACAAATGTTACGGTTTGAGCACTAATTTTCTATGTGCTTTGTACTCTCATTCCCGTGGCTACCTCCACGTTCGTAAGGCTGGAATGTCGGAACGGGGAGTGTATCCTTACTGCTTAATTGCATGTGTTAGTGGGCATATGACGACGTTGTTGGGAGGCGAACGCTTTGCGTTGATCGACCCGGTCGTCAAATGTTGTATACTTGCGAGGGTGGTGTTATTGCATGTAGCGTACCGCTTGTTATGTGGCTTGAGCTCTTTTCCGCCTCTTTCGTGAATGTCGACCGAATTTGGGGTACTTGGCGTCTATGATTGACCGAGTCTTGGATGCGAAACGTTTATCGCATGTCGAATCGGAACACGTTTATTCCGAGAGTCTGGCCAGGTTTGGACTAGGATCGTATATTTATATCGTCGTCCTACCGGAGGAAATTAGTCTACATATACGAAATATTTATGGTGTATGCGTTCAGGGAAATATTTATCCCGTGGATGCGATTTTAATCATTCTTGTCATGTACACGGTGCTAGTGCGTGTCATTTACCGTGAGAGATGTCGTCAACGTATTGTACGTTTGGGATGGATGATTATATGATTGATTATTCGTGATCTATGGATGACTTGGCATGGTTTGTTTGTCGAGTCTCAATCTTATCAAACTTATGCCGCTAACGGTGAGATGCAAGCCCTAGTGAGTGTATATGGTTGCCTAAGAGTGTCTTCCCCGTGTCTTTGTATAATATGATGGTTATGGATTTGTACTTCATACGCTCTTATCCTTATATATTGAATTGCCTATTTATCCTTATCGTATTTCACATGTTTATAATATGCATGCTTTTGTAGTTCTGTTTATGTACGTTTAATGTGATATGGCTGGGAGAACCCGTAGTTACTCCCCACTGACTGTGGCGTTCATGTTTTTCATGGATGAACAGGTTGCTTGATTTGGATGGCTTTTTGCTTGTGGTATTTTGGGTTCGGGTGTGAACTAGCGGGCGTTGGCCTGGATGAAACACCTCTAGACGATTTTTAGCTAGTTGCTAATAACTTTGTTGTTGGATAACATTTTGAGAGACTTCGTCTCTTTGTAGTATATTCTACTTTGGTTTGTATTTATTTGACACTCCTCGTATTTCTATCTTGCATGTAAAAAGTTTTAAAAATACCGTATTTTCCGCTATTTAAATCACATGCTTGTATGTTTTATTTCCGCATTCGCGAGGGTTGTCACAAACATAAACAAAACAAAGTGGTGATTGCGGCGGCTGGTGACAGGGGTAGCAGGTTAGGGAGCGGCGGCTGGTGACAGCAGGTGGCGGCGAAAGGAGGACGGCAGGAGGAGCAGGACAGAGAGAAGGTTGCGGCGGGAGGGGCCGGTGCACGGAAATAGAAGGAGAAGGACGATGGCCGGTAGGAGTGGCCGGTGAGGGTAAGGTGTCGGACGGTGGAGATGAGAGGTGGCAGGGGAAGGGGGAAGGGCAGACTGTGGCGGACTGTGGCGGAGAGGTGACGGAGAGGTGGCGGAGAGGCGGCGTGGGGTAGGGTGGTGGTGACCGGAGGTGGTAGCCGGAGAAGTGGGGTGAAGATGGTGAGGGATTTTTTGGGTTTTTATTTAGAGGATTGTAGAGAGATAAAGGAGGTAGAGAGATAAGGGAAAATGTGAGAATGAAAGAAATGGGGTGACGGAAGGGTATAAGTATTAGGGTTTGAAGGAAAATTGATTGGGTGTGTCTCAAAATCTTGGCCTTTCAATTTGTTTTAATCCTAGTCACTCAACTTATTGAATCAAAGGCTTGGATGCGGACTTAAGGACTCAAAGATTGAAGGTGGACTTACATGATCTTTTCTCTCTCTCTCTCTCTCTCTCTCTCTCTCTCTCTCTATATATATATATATATATATATATATATGTACTCCCACAATTCTCTATATCGATCATAATTTGAATGCCGATCAAATTTTGGATGATCAAATTGTGTTATCTTAGCCGGTTGCACAACTATCACCACAGTTGCCTACGTACCCGGATCCGGATAAAGCAAGTCGTAGTTGACCTCATGGCTTAACATGTGAATATATTGTGCAAGTCCAAACAATGTTGGAACTTAATACCTGTCACCACTTTGGTTAACATGTTAGCTGGAATCTCACAAGTATGTATCTTTGTGAGAAAAATACGACCTTCCTCCACAACATCCCATACAAAATGATATCTTACGTCAATATACTTGTTCCGAGCACGATGAACTTATTTTTGGCCAAGTGAATAACACTTTGACTATCACACCTCGGTTTCACCAATTATTGTGTATTACCTTTCAGTGTCTCACAATGCATTTGCGATCACGGAACTTCTTGAAAGGACCCTCCGTATGCTTTGTACCATCATCAGATTGCAGACTTTTCACTCTTCTACCTGCCCTGTTTTCAGCCATTACTTTCCAACACTAGAAAAGTTCAAATTCCTCATTCTTATGCTTCTATGCTTCAAGTAATAAATGTTGGAGTAAATGTCCTAAACAATAGTGCGATCACATAATTAAATCTCAATAATAAGAATACAAAGGGATGATGAATATTATAGTCAACTGGTCAACATAAATCGGTAATGATTGGCTCAATTGAGTTTGACGTTACTGTCGTATGACGGTGGTGATCAGTTGATCCCTTGAGGTCACACCTAAAGGACAATCCCCTAATCATGTACATTAATTAATTGTATAGTGATACAGATTAATTAATCCCTTAAATTGAACCAAGTTTAAATTGTAAGTGAGAAATATATCTTATTGTAATATGATTAAATAAGATTCATTTTGGTAATTTAATTGTTATATTACTAAGAATGCATTATGTTTATGAAACATTTGAGATAAGTGAAATTGGTCGATAATAATTACAAAATGTTGTAGATTATATTAACCAAATATGAGATGACCCATTTTATTTACATGTAATTATTAAATGTGACTTAAAATGTTAAGTCTAATTTATTTGTTATGAAATTGCATTTAAATTAGTTAAATGTACATTTATAAGCCTAATTACATGTTACATGTCACATGTCACATATGTGACAAATAACAAATTGCAAAAATAAAATGGACACCCATTTTATATGGGTGCACCGGTTTTGTGGTGTTAGTGGGTAGGATTTTAGTTTGTAATTTTATTCTAATTAAGAATTAGAACAAATCATTACTACAATGACCCATACACTCAACCTTACATTGTTAAGAACAATGTGAAAATGACAATACCCCACCCATGTGGGGTGTGTGTGTGACCGGTTTGAGCAAGCCACTATAGGGCTTGTTTTTCCTCTTATTTATTCAATACACTATCTCATATTATTCATTCATGCAAAAATTGCTTATCTCTCTACATTTTTCTCCAACTTCTCACTAAAACTTAAGAAGTTCTATAACTTGAAGTTCATATATTCTAATAAAATTACTAGTGTAGTAATAGAGTTATTAGATTTATTTTAAAGGGTTACTACTAATAATACTAGTGTAGTATTTTAGTAGAGATAAAAAGGGTTGTCTTGGGTGATACTAATAGGAGTGTTCTTATACTAAGAACTTGGAATTCATCCTCATAATCATAGCTCAAGAAAAATATTTGAAAGGAGTTCAAATATTGTGCCCATATTACTTCATAATCAATGTAAGAAATTGTTCGTTCCTTATCTTTTGTTATGCATGCATAAAGTCTATATAGTTTAAGAGTAAAATATTAATAATATGATATTAAAAATGTCTAATATCGAGTTTAAGAAACTTACAAGCGGTATCAAGAGCTTTGCTTGTTGCATACATAATCGATTTTTAGTTTTTTCGAGTTATTGTAACTTAAAGAAAACTAGTAATTTGTGTTTTATAAGATAATATCACAAAGTTATTTGCATGTCAATATATTCTGGTCCTAATATTATTTCAGGTCATTTTGATGATTTATGGAAATTTATAGTGCTCAAATATGATTTTTAGTATTTTTATTGAATTTTAATGAGTAAAATGATGTTTAAAATGCTAAAAATAGTTAGACTTATCTTCTGACCTTGAAATTTTTACTAAATATCACACATGCATTTTACTTACTGTATGTAAAATTTCGTGTGAATTAGATTTCTTTCGTATTATTTATGATTTTTATATGATAAAATGAAATAAATAAAGGTCAAATGGTTAAAAATACTTTCGCTTTGAATATGACCATGATATTTTAATATGTTGTCACATGCATGTTTTCCTGTTAGACTAGAAAATGTCAGACTGATTTGATTTGTTTAGCATGATTTATGAATTTTTAATGTAAAAAGGCATAAATAGTGACTAATTTAGCAAATATAGCTAAAATAAATTTCATGTCAAGAGAAAATTGTTCCTGTTTGCATAAATGTCCCAAATTTCAGATATAAAGTTGAAAATTTAATATGATTAATTTTTGCATGCTTTATGTATTTTATTTGATAAAACCGATAAAGCGCAACCATTTTTCTCAAAATCGATTCGAAATTTTAAACCATGATTTTTGACATTATTAGTGTCATGGAAATGTTCCAGAATGTTCAAGAATTTGAAATTCAAAATTTGAAATTATTGTAATTAAATTTGAATTTATTTGATTAAAACATGATTTTAAAAGTCTTATTATGAGCAATTAAATAACAACAAGTTGAATTATTGTCAAAAATTGAGTAATGACTAATTTTGAGGCCTAAATGAGTTGGGATAATTAACTTGGACTTAAATATGATTTAAGTATTGTTTTGTGATTTTAAAGTGTTATTATCTCGCATTTCCGTAAAACCGGGTTATTTTCGATATAAACTATTAAATAGAGCGATTTGGCATTTAACATGAGCATGTTTTATACATATTATAATGCTGTATTTTTATTTATGAATGTCATATTTTTCAATTTATGAATGTCATATTTTGGTTTATGTAATTTGGAATTATGAAATTTTATCTTAGTATGGCCTTAGTTTTAATCGATATTACCCAGAATGTAAGGGAATATTTATTCGGTTGTAATTTAATGTGATCTCGTATCACTTTTATTGTATTATTTTATTTTACAAATGTATAATAGGAAATTATTGAAATTTTATTATATATTTTGTAACTAATTGTAAAACCGGAGTTTCTCAAAGACGGTGTCATTCGGAAAGGAGTTCCGAGAGAGACGGTGACCTTGGGAGGCGTGCTTATGAAGTTCAAGGGACCAAAGGAGTTGGTTTCCGAATTTGTAATAGAATATATGATTTTCTATTCTAGGAAAGGCCATACTAGGAGTTTTATTTTTATGCTTGCATTTTATTTAATATGTTTGCATGCATTGCCAAATCGCCATAACATGACATGCATATTTTATCGAGTTTTCAACCGTGTCAAATTAAAATAATCGTTAATTCATCGATTTAGTTCACTTCAACATGATAGATTATGATTTGACATGACCTCTTATAATAAATAATTGAGATCAAGCCTTACCAAATGTAGAACCCATGAATCCCAATTTCGCAAGGAAGTAGGCTCGGCTCACCGGGGTGCTAAACTTGTTACGTTGGGTAAGTGGGGTAATAAATGTTATTATTTCGAAATTTGGATTGAGCTCAACGGAAGTATTCGCGACCGTAGCCGCATGTGTTCCGGGCTTAAGATGAATATTAAAGTAATATTATCGACCGAGAGTTCTAATGTAGAATAGATTAAAGAGTTAATCCACCGAATTATGTAAATGAGGGATGAATCGGCTTACCGTGCCCAAGTTGATATGAATTTGGATCTCGGAATCATTTATAATAGTTTGGTAGAGGTCACTATTTAAATGCTAAACTTGTTTAAAATGTTTACAAGTATTTAAAATGATAAATGTTGACATTTCCTTTATGTCTTAAATTTGTAGTTAACTTTGTACAATCGCAATGGCTAGTTCATCCAACACCAATGCTCCAACTCTCACAAATGTCTCATGGCTTCGATCCTTTATGGATCGATGCAAGTTAGAAAAGAATGGCGCTAATTTTGCCGATTGGAATGCGCAACTCTGCTTGGCCGCGGAAGGTGACGACAAGCTTCGTTACCTTACCGAAGCCTCTCCCGAAACACCCAATGAAAGGTCAACCGCCGCCGCAAGGCGAGCCTATGAGGCTTACCAAAAGGAAGCCGCCGCGATCAAAAATGTTTTGATCTTTTCTATGGAGGCCGATCTCCAAAGGAGTGCCATAAAATTGAGCACGGCCTATGAGATCTATGCCAAGCTTGTGACTATATTTTCACAAGCTCCTAAAATCATTCAATATGAAACGGCTTCCGCGTTTTTCGACATGAATCTTAAAGAGGGTCAAAAGGTTAGCCCTCACGTACTCAAATTGATTGAGCATGTCGAGATTCGTAAAGTGCAAGGGGTTGACATTCCCGAACAACTCGTAATTGACCGTGTACTACATTCCTTGGGGAGAATCAAGGCATATGTGATGTTTAGGGTAAACTACAATATGCAAAATATGCAAACCTCTCTCCACGAGTTGCACAAAATTCTTGTGCAAGCGGAGAGAGACATGGGGCTAAATGTTAGCACCACCAAGGATGTACTTCACATCAATAACAAGAGTAAGGGGAAGTTCAAAAAGAGTGCAAGCAAAGGGAAGAAGCCCTCCACCTACAAAGGCAAGGGAAAAGCTATTGAGAATAGCTCACCCAAGCCTAAGAAAGGTGCCTCAACCGAGGACAAGTGCCATTATTGTAATGGCGTAGGGCATTGGAAGAGGAGTTGCCCCAAGTATCTAGGAGATATCAAAGCCGGGAAAATTGTTTCCGTTGGTAAATTTTCATCCCTATCATTTATGTTATGATCTCAACTTTGGTATATAGATACAAGTTGTGATTCTTACCCTTTTTAATTGTAATTAGGGCACCCAAGCAAGGACAAGGGCAAGGACAAGCAAGCCTAAAGATGTTCTTCAAGGGAAGCTAAGGTAGCCACCCATGGATGAAGACATAAGGAAGCTTGGACTTATTTTGTGTTGTCTTCTTTATTGGGTTGTATTTTGTGACGTTGTTTTAGAAACTCTTTATTTCCTTGTTTGACAATGGAAATTTGTTCATTTCCTTTTATTAACATTTGGTTGTAATTGGATATTAGTGACTTGGTTTTCAACCCAAGTCACAAGGTTTATGGAAACCTTTTCATTTTAAAACTTGTCATTATACTCTACTTGCACTAATAACATAAATTATATCGACTCAAATTGATCATGTATATATTATGATGATGGGATCATTATAATAAAAGGCTAAGAATTCGATTCTCACTTTGAAAGATCAATTGCTAAGTCGAAATTGAGTTATTGAGCTCAAAATAGGGAATCTACCAAACCAATTGGCCATACCACTTATAAAGAAAGTAAATGACATGAATATGAATTCACCTCTTTAGCTCTTATAGAACCAGTCTATGTTGAAGCTAAGATTTGATATCTTTACAAACAAGTCTTTAGTAGATCACTTAAGGTCATGTTGTGATACTTCTACCTCCCTTACAAGTATGAGTACAAAATTGTTTGTGGCTCATAAGGCTATCTTTAAAGAAAATAGTTGTATTTTTCTAAAGATAGAGTGGGAGAAAATAAGCCACAACGAAAAACTAGTTAGGAACTAGTGAGAAAACCAAAAGAAAATGTTCTTAGGTTAGACTCAAGACTAGTGAGGAGACCAAAAGAAAGCGTTCTTAGGTGAATCCTTAGACTAGTGACGAGACCAAAAGATAATGTTCTTGAGATAATAAGATTATGATCTATGTAAGTGGAAGCACCTAGAAATTTTAAATTTTGATTTTCTAACATAAGAGACCTATGAAAATAAATGGAATCTATGCAAAGAAAATGTTTTATTTGGAGTTGTCCAATTGTAGTTGCATGGATAGACATGTAGATGTCTTCAAAAGCTAAGTTAATGCGTAACTATGCTTAGATCCAAATCATCAATAAAATACCTCATATTAAGTGTGTACAAGATACACAACAAAACCACATGTCCAAATAGGGATTTGGAATAGGATGTGTACATGACACAAACCTAAGGTGTAGAGGTTATGATGATCTTTTCTATTATGAGATATAAGAAGTTTTTTCACTCGAATTGTCGAAATATTATGTATAGACATGAAGTTAAGTGGGAGCTAAAGTTATCACGTAAAGACATGAAGTTTAGTGGGAGAAATTGTTTTCCACGTGAATGATGTATCACTCATTGTGACTAACGTATTCGTGTTACCTTTTTGAAAGAAATGGTTGGTTTTTAATGTTGGATAAAAGAGGGCAACATGTATGCTAAAATCAAAATCTATTGTGGAATAGAAGATTTTAGCTTGGCATTTAAAAGATATCTTTTATCGATAAGATCCTTAATCTATTCAACAAGTTAAATAGGTTGTTTATGTTGATAAAAGTGGGATCACTATGAAAGGGGCATAGTCATCCACTGAACTTAACAATTGTTGATCACGTGATACCGATCATGTATGCCATTACATGCACATACCTAAATGAATTGTATGTTGGGAGCATGACAAGCCTAAAACAAACAATCCACATGAGTGTCATTGGATAGCCTACTAGAAAATCCATAGGGTTCTCAAGGAGAACTAGGGATTCATTCTTGTGTTTGGTAGAAAAAATTTGATAATGTGGTAAAGGTTACACAAACCCAAATTTCCAAACTTATAAGGATCTGTAGAAATCCTAGGCGTACCTTTGTTATATAAGAAGCGAATAACTAAAAGGATGATTGAAGAGTCAATCATTATAAATTGTACAAATAGAGACCTAGTACATTATGATGAGGATAAGGTGATTTAAAAGGAACTAATAGTAGATCCTTTCACCTAAATACCTATCAGTTATCATGATAACGAGTGGGAGCATCTTTCAAGTTAAAGAGCCCAACACTAGATAGAGATCTAGACATGTACATAGATGAATTCATGTTATTAGGAATAACGTTGGATGGAAGGAAAAGCAATTAACAAGGTTGGAATAAAAGAATATATGGTATATTCACTACCCAAGCCTTTATTGCATTTAATAAGATCGTCATGAAATGTCATGGTCGAAATAAAATTTAGATTATATGATATGAAGAATAACATTGTATTGATTTTTCATATATGATAATCACATTTATCGTTTGAGTTTCTAAAAACTCGTCTTGTGCTTTGTTAAATCCAAATGGGTTGTAGAGACAATTTTGAACACCATTAAAGTGGACTGTATTAACATAGCATTGTCTCATAGTCACTTATATGAGGTGATATCTCAAAGTGACTAGATTGTGGTACGATTGATGGCAAGTTCAAGTGTCATAGGGTCATAGGGATAACCAATCGATCACATAGACAGACTGTAAGGGACAATCTGTCGGGCAGTGACCGCTTATAGAATTCTGGCAATTCTTGTAGCCTGGTCATGGCAAGAGCTACTAGTATTCTTTGGAGTCAATTCTTTGACTAAAGACTGTTCGCCTAAGGTGGCACAATTTCAGAGTGACTTTGATTTATGCTCTACGACCTTCGTAACTTTGGTCAAATGGGCATCTTTTGGGTCATGATGAGCTGTGGCTATTCGAAGGGAGTAGTGCGATAGAAATTGTCCATCCCTTGTCAGGGTTGTTTTAAATCTCAAGACCACTCGAGGAGGAGTAAGCTGAAAAATGCGTGGCCACGCTCGGAATGTATCTATGGTAGATAATTCCGGTCAGACAGTTACTGTTCAGATCGAGGAAACCACTCTTGATACGATCAAATGCAAGTACGACCTGCAAGACACCTTGCATTGAGTGGGAGATTGTAATAGGACAAAAGAATTGGTGACACACACTTGTCTTGGACAAGTGGGAGATTGTTGGAGTAAATGTCCTCAACAATAGTGCGATCACATAATTAAATCTCAATAATAAGAACACAAAGGGATGATGAATATTATAGTCAACTGGTCAACATAAATCGGTAATGATTGGTTCAATTGAGTTTGACGTTACTGTCGTATGACGGTGGTGATCAGTTGATCCCTTGAGGTCACACCTAAAGGACAATCCCCTAATCATGTACATTAATTAATTGTATAGTGATACAGATTAATTAATCTCTTAAATTGAACCAAGCTTAAATTGTAAGTGAGAAATATATCTTATTGTAATATGATTAAATAAGATTCATTTTGGTAATTTAATTGTTATATTACTAAGAATGCATTATGTTTATGAAACATTTGAGATAAGTGAAATTGGTCGATAATAATTACAAAATGTTGTAGATTATATTAACCAAATATGAGATGGCCCATTTTATTTACATGTAATTATTAAATGTGACTTAAAATGTTAAGTCTAATTTATTTGTTATGAAATTGCATTTAAATTAGTTAAATGTACATTTATAAGCCTAATTACATGTTACATGTCACATGTCACATATGTGACAAATAACAAATTGCAAAAATAAAATGGACACCCATTTTATATGGGTGCACCGGTTTTGTGGTGTTAGTGGGTAGGATTTTAGTTTGTAATTTTATTCTAATTAAGAATTAGAACAAATCATTACTACAATGACCCATACACTCAACCTTACATTGTTAAGAACAATGTGAAAATGACAACACCCCACCCATGTGGGGTGTGTGTGTTACCGGTTTGAGCAAGCCACTATAGGGCTTGTTTTTCTTCTTATTTATTCAATACACTATCTCATATTATTCATTCATGCAAAAATTGCTTATCTCTCTACATTTTTCTCCAACTTCTCACTAAAACTTAAGAAGTTCTATAACATGAAGTTCATATATTCTAATAAAATTACTAGTGTAGTAATAGAGTTATTAGATTTATTTTAAAGGGTTACTACTAATAATACTAGTGTAGTATTATAGTAGAGATAAAAAGAGTTGTCTTGGGTGCTACTAATAGGAGTGTTCTTATACTAAGAACTTGGAATTCATCCTCATAATCATAGCTCAAGAACAATATTTGAAAGGAGTTCAAATATTGTGCCCATATTACTTCATAATCAATGTAAGAAATTGTTCTTTCCTTATCTTTTGTTATGCATGCATAAGGTCTATATAGTTTAAGAGTAAACTATTAATAATATGATATTAGAAATGTCTAATATCGAGTTAAGAAACTTACAATAAATCCAAGTATACCTAAAGTGATTATCAACAAATGCAACAAAGTACCTAGAACCACCCTTAGAAGTTAATCGGGCCTCAAACATTGGTATGTATGTAGTCTAACAGTCCTTTGCTTTTGTGTTTGCTTGAAGAAACCGCAATCGATGTGCTTTGCCATACACATAATAATGTCCACAAATTTCAAAACATTGTCTTTTTATATTCTTAAAGAAACCTTCTTTTAGGAAGCAGTGATAAACCCTTTTATGATATATGCCCAAGGCGCATGTGCCACATCCTCATACATCCGCTTTTGTCTCTCATGCAATCCCACTGATTCCAAATACCAAATATTTTATGACATTTTTTCCTATAAAAGGATAAAAATTTATGTGACGAAACCCCTTCATCAATCACCGAACCACGAACTACTTTCAAAACTCCATTTTCCAAGATTATTTTGCAATCATGCATTTTCCTCTAATATACCAAGAGAAATAATGCATTTCCGCATATTTGGGCGTACTTCACATTCATCAAAGTCCTCGCCGCTTGATCATGCATCTTGATTCGTATTGTACCATATCCCATAATTGTAGACGCATGGTTAATACCCATTAAAATTGTTACACCATTTGAGGTAATAACACAAGAATTGGTGAAACTGAGGTGTGAAAATCTAAGTGTTATTCACTTGTTAAAAATCAGGTTCATCGTGCTCGGAACAAATATATTCACGTAAGATATCATTTTGTACGGGATGTTGCAGAGGAAGGTCATATTTCTCTCACAAAGGTACATACTTGTGAGGTTACAACTGACATGTTAACGAAGGTAGTGACAGGTGTTAAGTTCCAACATTTTTTGGACCTGCACAATATTTTAACATGTTAAGTCATGAGGTCAACTACGATTGGCTTTATCCGGTCAGGGTACATAGACAATCACGGTGCGGCCGACTAAGATAACACAATTTGTTCATCCAAAATTTGATCGATAATCAAACTATGAACGATGCAGAAAATTTTGGGAGTATATATTTAGTACTCCATATTTACTAATTATGGAAATGCTAAATGAGGAAAGTAGAATACAATATGCAAAGGCAAGTTTCTTCAATAAAGTGGAGAAAAAAAATAGCGCGGATAATTAATTGAAGGTTTACGTTTAGGTGGAATATTTTTCACTCATTTAATAGTACTCATGAACTTATATATTCTGAATTTTGTATAATTAGACATTTCAACATATATAAACAAAATAGAGTGTAACAAAGTGAATTTATTACTAATCAAAGTGAACCTCTCCTCTTAGACAATATATCCCTTCATTTAAGTCATTTAAGTTATTGTTCGTACTACATTATTTCATGACTATTTAGTAAGGAGATATATTTCCTATTATTCCACTAAAGGTCATAATTTCCGCTGCTCCAACACTAGTTCCCCCTATCCCCCACCCACGAGGGTTAACTCATTCACATGTACATTATAGGGAATTTAACATTTGACATTTAACCACTACAAAAGATTTACTAGCAATAATTTACATAATACAATTGGACTCATAATAATTTTTTTGGGGCCTAATGCGGTAATTTCATGTACAATAGAATTATGAAAAATAAACAAATAACAAACTCAACAAAATATAATATAATTCCTCTAATCAAGCTCACAATCAAGCTCGTAATTATTTTTATATTCATAATATAAACATATATTAATATTTCAATAATATTCTTAATTTATCTTTGATCCATCGGGTCGAACGGGTCGGGTCGGATATCGATCCTAAAATAATTGGTCGTTAGTTCGGGTCATTTTGGGTCGCAAGTCAAGATTTACAAGTCTTCGAACCTGAATAAACCGGGTCAGGACGTGTCGGGTCATGTTTTAGAAGGTCTAATCCCAAGTCACCGGTATAACAAGAGTTGGCCAAAAGTGCGAGCTAGATTACTTCATTCCTCCTCAAAAGGGTCAAGTTTTGGCCAGCTCGTGACCCCTCTTAAAGGCTCGTCTTGATCGAGTCATGTCCTGCTTAGCCAGCTGGTCGAGCTTTACTCCCCAAAACGGTTGATTTCTAACGGTTTACTCCCCCTTTTTATTTCTTTTTACCATATTTTCTCCTTTAAAATATCCAGTAACATCATATTTTAGTTCTCACATTATTTTGCTCTCTAATCTATACCAATTTAGTACTGCAAAACTAGTTTTGTGCCCCGTGAAAATTCACGGGGGCTATTTTAAAGTGGTGTTTAAAGTGATCATTCATTTGTCAATCAATTACTAAAACAGAGTACAACATTGTCAGCTAGGACAAAAAGCAACGTCATATAGTACTATACACGATTACCTACCCAAGTTTTTAGTTTTCTTTCTCCACCTTAACAAACAACTATATATCGTGACTTAACACAATGGTTGATCGTTAGTTTTCCATTCCATGGTCTAGATTTTCACTTTCAAGTTACATACCACTCCAAAGAGTCTATTGCATAGGATTAATTATCCGGATTGTAAAACATCGACGACGTTTTAGGAAACATCGACGACGTTTTTCATAAAAAAGACGCTACTTGCCCTTATCCTTTCTCTCTCTAAAACAAAAACTCTCTCAAATTCAAAACCCACAAACACACTCACCTCACCCTCTTCCACACCCCCACCGCCACCACTGCCACCACTCGCCCGCCGTCCCGCCCCCTGCCGTCCCCCTGCCACCCCCCCACCGGTATGTTTTTCTCCATTTTTTTTGTTTTGTTTTGTAGATCTAGTTATATTGTTCTAGTTTTTTTGTTTAATTTGTTAGAATTTGTTTGTTGTTAGTTTTTGTTTTAATTAAACTTGTAGTTATTAGGTTGTTGTTTGTAATTAGTTTGTATGAGATTGTTTTTGGTTTAATTAAAGTTGTAGTAATTTGTTTGTTCTTACTTTTTAATTATTTCAAATTTTTTTGTTTGTTTTCTTGTTAGATTTGTTGTAAAATCTTGTAGTTGTTTAGTTTATTTTGTTTGTTGTTAGTAATTTGTTGTTTGTTGTTTAGATTTGTATGAATAATATGTATAAAGATAGAAATAATTGAATTTTTTTCCGAGTTTTTCATCCCGCTATGGTGAAATTTGGAGGAAAAAAAATTTCCCCCATGGCTGGACAACCAAATCACACGTCCAACCATGGGGGAAAAAAAAATTTCCCCCAAGTCCCACCATGGTGGGACGTGTGATTTGGTTGTCCAGCCATGGTAGGATTAAAATTCTGGAAATCCACCATGGTTGGACAACCATTTCACACGTCCAACCATGGTGAGATTTTCAGAATTTTCATCCCACCATGGTGGGACGTGTGATTTGGTTGTCCAACCATGGTGGGATTTCCAGAATTTTAATCCTACCATGGTTGGTTTCCAAAAAAAAAATTTCGCCCATGGTTTGAATTTTTTGATTAAAAGTCCGTCCATGGTTTCCCTACAAAAATTTTTATAATTTGTTAATTAAGTTGATTAAATTAATTTGTTCGATGATAATATGTTTTTGGAATATTATTAACGCTTATTTGAATGTTTTAATTGTGTAATGCATATGGGAGATCGAGGAAAGAGCGTTATGGTTCCCGAAGATCGTACGGTGAACCGTAGAGTCACGGCTTCAAAGCGTCGTGTTATATTTCAGTGTAGTAGATCTAATCCTGTTAGTAGCGGTATTTCAGAGATGGAGAGGTCGGAGGAGGTAGGAGGTAGTGTTCCTCAGATTGGTCAGGGTTACGAGGAAGCGGAAGACGTTTATAGGGAAGATGAGATTGTTGACGAGCGTTTGGTGGACAACGAGTCGGAGGGCGAGGAGGATATTGTTCAGCGGTCCGTACCTTTTTCGAGATCGGAGCTACCGTTGTCTCAGAGGTTAGCTCGGGACTCCTTTGGCCGCTATTCTAGGTTGGACGATGGTTCGCAGAGGGAGCCGAGGAAGAAGCCGCGTAGCGACAGTGATTGGCTCCTTAGAGCCCCAGTTTCTGGTGGGCCCCGTAACATTTCGGTGTTACGCAGTTTTGGGGGGCATGTGGCATATAGTAGTTGGACCGAGACCGAGGAGGCTAGGTCCTTTATTAAGTGCTACGAGAGGCTGAGTTATGTGGATGGGTTAGGGAGCATGGAGGTGTCGGCTGATGTTGTTAGGAGGTTTCAGCTGACTGGGTTGACTGGGTTGACGATGTGCTGCACGACAGCTTTGGATGAGAACCTTCTTAGCGCTTTCATAGAGAGGTGGCAGCCGGATACCAACACTTTTCATATGCCTTTCGGGGAGATCACCATTACGCTTCACGATGTGGAGGAGATTCTTGGGATCCGGCCTACTGGTACGAAGGTGTTTGTTCGGGGTACCTCCGCTGCCGGTTCTTCGAGGGAGGAGTTGGGGTTGAAGATGGATGTGGCACAATTTTTTGGCAAACCTCCCGGAGAGGTGGCACCACCGTTATATAAGGGTGGTGGTTTATTGGTGTCAGCTTTGAGGGCTCATATCAAGGAAAGGACTGAGCATGACTCCCTCCATGCTTATTTGTTATTGTTGTTGGGACAGACTTTGTTTGTGGACAAGTCTGGTGATAGGGTGTCAGCTCAGTTGTTACCCTTACTTGATGATCTGGAGCTGGTTGGAGAGTATGCTTGGGGTGTCGCTTGTTTGGCATATTTGTACCGGCAGCTAGGCATGGCATCGCGACGGGAGGCGCGCGGTGTTAGTGGGTGTCTGCCCTTATTGCAGGCCTGGATTTACGAGTACTTCCCCCCAGTGTCGGCCACACGCGGGAGATTATTTGGAGGGTAGGCCACGGGTCGATGCTTGGAGGCACGTTCCTCGGTTTAAGGGCGACCTTGACCATTTTCAGATGTGGCGTGTTAGGTTGGACGGGTTTTGCAGGGAGCAGGTTCGATGGACGCCTTATTGGACGCGTATGCCGAGTTCTTCGAGATATTCTCGCTATTCCGGCTATATTCGATATATCAGTCCATTATTGAGCCGTACCAGCCTGATCGGTGTATGCGCCAGTTTGGGTACATTCAGACTATCTCGATGCCTATGCCTATCTCATGTACCGAATACCGTCCAGCGAAGAACGGTTATACTGTGGAGTTTGGCCAGGAGCCCGATACAATGTGGGGCCACGAGACTTCCGTGGTGAACTTCAAGAGTCGGTCTCGACGAGCTACGATGCCTTTCGAGGTATCTCGAGACTATGAGAGATGGTACGATGATATTTCTCACCGATTCTTTTTTCCACCTTCGGATCGTCTTGAGTTTATGCGTCCACCTTTTCACGCTGAGCCAGAGGTAGCCCTTGCACTTAGTCGGCATTTCTCATATGTCTATCGTTTACCTACTTCGGAGATGCAGCAGCAGCAGTTAGATATTTTGTTTAGTCAGATGAGCATGTACTACGACACCCATGATCAGGGTAACTAGTACCGGATATTTATGCATTGTATTTGTTTTATTTGGTTTTTATGTAGTATTGACTTATCTTTTATTTATTTAGTTATTTGTTTTTATTGGTTTGTTGATTTATTTACTTTTATTTATATTATTGTACTGTTGTATTGGCCACAACATGAAAACCCTAAAATTTTCTCTATTTAAACCCTTTACCCAACAAATTATTTCCACACAACTCACTATCTTCTGTCTACTCTTAAAATATATTACTCCTCTTATACTACACTTTAATCATGGTGATGACTAACATACAACTAGTGAATTATTATCAAAATAAAATTAACGAGATTAAAGTCGTCAGTTGAATTGTCACATCATGCTCAGAACTTTATTAAAGTCGTCTGTTGAGTTGTCACATCATGCTCAGAACTTTATTAAAGTCGTCAGTTGAGTTGTCACATCATGCTCAGAAATTTATTAAAGTCGTCAGTTGAGTTGTCACATCATGCTCAGAACTTTATTAAAGTCGTCAGCTGAGTTGTCACATCATGCTCAGAACTTTATTAAAGTCGTCAGCTGAGTTGTCACATCATTTTCGAACCGAATTCCAAGCCTCACCTCTATTTAAGGAGCTCACTCCAACATCATTTTTAACAAAACTGACTATCTCATCTACTATCTCCCTAAAATCTCATCTACCATCATGCCTATGAACGATGTTGAAGAGGTTAATTTCATACAAAATAGAATTCATGATATTGTTAATGAGTTTCCTTCCATATTTCGCCGTTTACTAATCGTGTTTAATAATAATATCATTTGAGATTTCATGAACCGTTATGAACCTAATCTCGTATCACTACCACAAATGATGGGTACTCCCTATAAGAAAAATTACCCTCATATTCCTGAAATGAATATAACAAAAGGTAAAATTTCTGTCAACTTTAATTTCAAACCTTAATAATATCATTTCTTATCATTTTCATTTGTTCGTTTTTAAAAATCATTTGTTATCATTTTATGTTAATCTTTAGAATCGGTCCTTCTGAAAAGGGATGAACTAAATAGGATCGAGGCGGAGCTGATTGAATTTTTCAAAAGATGTGAAACCATCATTTCGTCCATGACACTGCATCAGCTGATGAAGGATTACCAGGGTGATGGTCAGATATTTCATGGCCCGCTCGAGTCAATTTTTATATACCACATTTATACCGGATACATGGAGGAGGAGTTATTCAAGCCAAAGGAATATTCATCCACAGATTACTCCACTGATTAGTCTTATTAAAACCGACTGCATGGGTTTAATGAAAAAAAGTGGTGATGATGATTTCGTTTGCATGCATGGGTATTTTAATCGTTTCTTCTATGTAATGTAATTTTAAGACTTTAACTTATGTCAGCTTTATGTATCCACTTTATTAATGTATGTCAGCTTTATTCTAGTATTGTCAACGTCAATTATATTTAACCCAAAATAAATTTAGATTAAAAAAACAAACATTACATAAACGTTCATCAAATATACAATTACATTTTGAACATATTAATAAAGTGCTTAACCAAAGCTCAATTTCCGTGCAACTTCATCATCGGTGCTTTCATTTCTTCTTCTCCGACTTCTTCCCGTGGCGGATCCGATGCAAGCATTCCAGATCTCGATATTTCTTTGGTACAAAGTATCGAGATGACTGACACTTTCGTGTCTATAAGTCCGCCAAGCGGGAGCTAGTGGTGGCATGGCAATATCCTCTTGCGGCCCTCTTGAATGCAACCGCATCCAATGATTGTGGTAGTTTACAATCCACATAACACCAAAGGGCTTTTGGCCTGGAACCAAAGCCCTTAGTGGTAAAATTGTCTCACAACTACCGACCCAAATTTTCTCACCATTGTCGAGACGGAAATGACCGATGACACAAATAGTCCAGTTGAAGGTGGTTGCAAATACAAGTAAGTGGTCGCCACACATCCAATGCTCCGGACCGCATGGGATCTCAAGATAGAACTTGACACGCCTCAATGTGTTATCAAAGCCTGTCAAACCAGTCGTAGAGGATGGATGAGTACCGAACAAGTTCTTGTAGACGTCGTCGCTCCTAATCTCTCGGGCACACCACATCCTCATCTGAAGGTAGTCGCCCTCTTGCCCCCGTTGGGCATGTGATATAACCCGGAAACCACAGTGACCATCGTCACCGACATCTACCCAACCATCGAACTGGCCCCAAAGCACCTCCGGTACGCCGTATCGTTTAGCCCAAGTTGAGATAAGGCCGATGGTGTAGTTTCTTTCTAACGGAGCGTTTGGTGGTCCTGGAAGAAAGTCCCCAAATAAGTGAGTACGAGCAGTAGATCCATCGGTGCTAGGTGTCCCATATTTCCTTTGACTATGCTCGAAAGACGACTTGTTCCTAGTCGTGGATTTTTTAGGACGGCCTTTCGGATTCTCATTAATAGGAGGTGGCAAAACTTCCTCGTCCTCCGGATGTAGGGCGTCACGCATCTTCTCGGCTACCAACCTACGACGAACCGGGTCACTGTTTCTAGCTTACACTACTAACCCATCAAACTCATCATTATCGGTTCTCGGCATTTGATCAACACTATCAAATACCAAGGTCTTCCAAAAAACGTGAACATCATCAACATGGACCCTCCTACCTCTCCTACTCAAATCAACCAATTTGCATGCACAAGGTAGGCCATGAGTTGTCTCAAGCACATGTCCACATCCCTCCTCTAACCCGACACCAAGACCAAGACCTCTCTGAAGCTCCTCCTCCTCCATTAATCCTATTGCCTTCGTCGACACGACCCCTAGCAACAATGAGAACAAACGACTAGTTATACGAGGCCGACTCCTTGAATCCTCAAGTGACTTTCTAATCTCCGAGTGTTGACTTTCAAGCATGTCATTCATCTTCGACCACATACTATCAAGTGTCAAATTTGCACTTTTCAACCATGACTTAAGTAGAGAATGAGCCGACTCGACACGGGAAGTAGACGTGTTACCGAAATGTAGGACATCGTTTGTATAACATCGCACAAACTTCTCCTTGTGCATCACCCAAGTGCTCAAAACATAGTTCCCTAAGGGATTCCACTTGACACGATAACATTCCTATGCTTTTTCAAACTCTTCCACGGTTAATGCATCAATAACCCGTACCCAACCCGCTTCTGGATTATAGTAAACAAGATCTCTATACCACTCGGTCTTGTAGATGTTCAGGTTTTGGCATTGATGGCGCGGTTCACGTGCCACCGACACAAGAAATGACTAGAACCGGGAAACACCTCCCTAAGAACGGCGATCAAACCCAACTCCCGGTCGGTGACGAAGACGGTAGGGGAAACAAAGACAGGTGCAAGAATGTCCGACAACCGCCTCAAAATCCACGTGTAGGAATCCTCGGACTCCGTAGAAACAAGTGCACAACCAATTAGAAACGAATTCCCGGTCGGGGTAACACCGACAATCTCAACCAGTGGATTCTTATAGGTGTTTGTCTTGTAAGTCGAATCAATGAGCACAACATAATGATAGGCTCGGAAAAGCTGCACGGCTACGGGATGTGCCATGAATATAAGAGAGAGTTGTCGTGTCTCGGGATCAATCCCATGCCACAGCAAATAATGTGCTTCAACCGCAAGAGCAAACATTTGTTGTGCCGTGTTCCTTCCACCCCTAAACTCCCGCCTCAGTTTCTTCGTCTCGTTATGTATTTGATTATTTGACGGTTGAGGTTTAGCCGGCGTTCTTTGGTGAAGAGCGTTCTTTATGTCTTTTGGAAGCACACCGCCCTTAACCTGTTGCCTCACATACGCTTTCTCCTCGTCATCCAAAGCCGCAAAATGACGATCACCATCCTTGTAAACCACTTCCTCGTGATTGTGAAACCCTTTACCCTCTGCGGTGATTATGTTCCAAACTGCACCGCTATCGTCACCTTGCCGAGGGTAGTTCTGCAAGTCTCGGATACGGAAAGTGCATCCACACTTATTCGACCTACGACGCTTCTCAATATCATCAATTGGAGGAGCTCTACCATGCCTTGAACATCTAAAGTAAGATGCCAACAACCCGTCTTTTCTTTTGTTTTTTGACCCATTATTTGCTTTAACCAAAGCAAAACCATGATCCATTGCAATCCTACTCGCCCAATTAAAGGCATCATCGCGGGTAACAAAACCTAACGTCGTATCAAAAAACGGATTGTAATCGGTGTTATTATTCCCAAATTCCTCAAACGAGTCCTGTTCAATGCAAATACGGCGCTAATTAGACATTAAATAATTAATATATATTAGTAAATCATGATCTACATACGTAAAATGTTATTAATCATGATTATAAAAAAACGATATCATCTCACCATGGTCAGACAATAAAAGGGATGTCATGGGCCATGGTCAGACCTCCATTTCACACGTCTGACCATGGTGGGACGTGTGAAATGGAGGTCTGACCATGGCCAGACATCCATTTCACACGTCCCACCATGGTCAGACGTGTGCAATGGAGGTCTGGGTCAGACCTCCATTTCACACGTCCCACCATGGTCAGACGTGTGAAATGGATGTCTGGTCATGGTCCATGACATCCAGTTCTTCATCTGACCATGTTATTTTTTCCTAAATATTTTTGAAAAAACCGCAATTGAATTTTAACTAACTAAGACGTTACGTATAAACAAACAATTAACGGATTCCGGGAAAAAAAAATTGACAAACGTAAAATTTGATTAATATGTGAACATACCGAAGAGTGTCCGTCCGCCATGATAATCGATTTAGGAAAATTGTTGTTGGATTTAGTCAAATTGTTGTTCTTGTAAGATTTTAATTTTTTTAGTTCAATTTAGTTGTTTTGATTTTAGGAGAATTAGAGAAGAGAGAGATAAGAGAGATAGAGAGTATAATTAAATAAGGGCAATTTCGTCTTTCTTAATGAAAACGTCGTCGATGTTTCCTAAAACGTCGTCGATGTTTGCCAGCCGCCTTAACTATATATGCCAGTTTTGACGAACCTCCATGTCATCGTATTTTGGACACCAACAATCAATCTTGCTTGGCCTTTGATTTCCTTCAGAGTAGTTTAGATTTTTATTCGAAAGTAAGAGTAAGTGTGCCTTAACTTCTCTCCCTCTCACTCCTCGCCTTAAGTTACCTTGATCGTCTAACCTCCTTTCTACCCCACTTAGGGGGCCTTTTTACTTCTCTTATTCGTTGCTCTCACAGTCCTTATAAAATTAAAATCTTGTATGTCTTATGATTATTGTAATTCATTTAATGTTTTTTTTGTTATGTACCTGTAAAACAAAAGAATAAAATAAGTGAAGGATCTTGCTATATATCGAGTAAACCAAATTAATAACCACGCAATGGAGAGTAGTGATATCAAATGAGTGCATCTTGTTTCAGATTCCAGAGGACGATGCATGATAACCAGTTTCCCTCGGAGGAACTAACTCATGTTAGTATTTAAGTATCTATTGACAATGGCTGGACCTTGTTCATGCCTTTTAGCAGTCTTTGGGAACCTATAAAACACAATCGTAAGATTAAACATTTTGTAGAGCATTTTAAAAGCAATATTTTCCGCAATTGTTAGAAGTAAAAGACTATAATTGACGACGCCACCTTTGCATCTCAAGTGTATACTCTTGTACTCAATATAATGCTTATTTCCACTTATCCAAAACAAAATTACGTTGAAACTTATTAAGTCGTTTGTTTTTTTATGATATAGGAAACAAAAACGCACGATCCATTTTACTGAGTGATTTGTCGTCTGCTGATGCATCGTAGTAATTGATAAGAACCTCAAGGCATATATAACAACTTAAGAAAATACATTATCATCCTAACAAAACAACTTTCTTAGACCAATTGAACTTAATTTTAGTATGACAAAGGTAGAAAGGCTCTCTCTAGAAAATTCAACCTTGGATAGACAAAATTTACAAAATGAAAATTTGCTCACCCACAATCTAGGTAGCATGGACACTTCTCCTAATCGGCCGTCCCGTGTCGGACACTGTGTCGGACACACGGACACACAGACACTTATAAACAAGGAATGAGAGGTCGAAAATTAAAAGAGATTGATTCGAAGATGAATTTGGGTAGAAAATGAGAATGAATTATAGTCAAAGTCCAATTTTATCTTCAATTATTTATATTTAATAGCAAATACTAATAAAAAATGAAATCGTACGTTGTTTATAACTATAAAATATATATTTTATTAAATTTAAACAGCGTGTCCCGTGTCCTAAATTTCACGAGATGCCGTATCACGTGTCCGTGTCGTGTCCGTGTCCGTGTCCGTGTCCGTGTCCGTGTCCGTTTTGGTGCTACCTAGCCCACAATAACTTGTCATCACACTTGTTTCCTCCAAAAATATCCAGCTGTACATATACGCTAGTGTTAATGAACAGATAGACGGTCCAATTTATTATTTTATTATAACTCATTAAATACATTTTTGAAACAGTCATTTGCTCAAGCAACCGAAAGGTTGACATTTTGTCCGCAGCCAGATGGATTGTACGAGTATTTTTTTCGTATTGTTAAATGCAGATTCATAGATAGAGCATATAATCTAGTATTGTTATATGTTGCCAAGTGGAATCCTTAGTTTAGCCTTTTTATATTATTTATTGATGTGGTAATTGACAAGCAAATGTGTCCTTAGACCTTAGTCTTGCAAAATTAATTGGGTATAAGTGGATCCCGTGTCTGCACATTTCGAAAATCAAGTTAGGATCCTTTCTATTTTATTTTTAAAATGGAGGATTTATTTATCACAAATTCTTATTTGTGACGGGTACTTTTCGTCACAAGCTTGTGACGGAGCAAATGTGACCATTTTTATGGAAAATGTAATCATTATATGACTGATAACATTTTATGGATGATTACTTTTTATTATAAAATGGTTACATTTAGTTCGTCACAAGCTTGTGACCGTCACAAGAGAGACCAACTGTTTATTTATCTCTTACAAGGTAATGTTATATTGTTATTTTCATTTCTTTTTCAATGCCTTTATTTTGCATGACAAAACTCGGACCGTTAGCTACGAATTCTGATTAGGAATATAAACACACAAGTATGGCCACATCGTGCGTTGGTTATCCATGATCACACAAATATGCATCTTGGACCTACATATTAATATATTATACACTCTTGGTTAAGCACATTTGAACCACATAAGCATCATCACAAAACGTTAAAAGAAATATCGACTTCCATGGCTCACAATGACCAGCAAAAATCTTGACAAACCAATGAGAAACCAGATATTGATATACCTTGAGATAAGGAAATCTCTAGTTTAGTTTACTCTTCTACTCTTAACCAACTTATAAAATCACACATCAATCTTCTTAACATTCATCAATAACATTAACAACTACCTCTCTCTCTTTTCCATACATTTCTCCAATTTCAATAACTGGAAAATGGCCGCTTCAACAATGGCCCTCTCATCCCCTTCTTTGGCCGGAAAGCCCGTAAACCTGGGCCCAAACGCCTCGGATATCGTAGGCGAAGGAAGAATCACCATGAGAAAAACCGCTGGCAAGCCCAAGCCAGTGACATCAACAAGCCCATGGTACGGCCCCGACCGAGTCAAGTACTTGGGACCATTCTCCGGAGAGGCCCCAAGCTACCTTAATGGAGAATTTCCTGGTGACTACGGTTGGGACACTGCTGGCCTTTCCGCTGACCCTGAAACCTTTGCTAAGAACCGTGAACTGGAGGTGATTCACTGCAGGTGGGCTATGTTGGGTGCATTGGGCTGCGTCTTCCCAGAGTTGTTGGCACGTAACGGGGTTAAGTTCGGTGAAGCTGTCTGGTTCAAGGCAGGGTCCCAGATATTTAGTGAAGGCGGTCTTGACTACTTGGGTAACCCGAGCTTGGTCCATGCACAGAGCATCCTAGCCATATGGGCTTGCCAGGTTATATTGATGGGTGCGGTGGAGGGGTACCGGGTTGCGGGTGGGCCTCTAGGAGAGGTGGTGGACCCACTCTACCCAGGAGGGAGTTTCGACCCGTTGGGATTGGCAGATGACCCTGAGGCATTTGCAGAGTTGAAGGTCAAGGAGATTAAGAATGGAAGGTTGGCCATGTTTTCAATGTTCGGGTTTTTTGTACAGGCAATTGTGACGGGTAAAGGTCCTATAGAGAACCTTGCTGATCATCTTGCTGACCCCGTTAACAACAACGCTTGGGCCTTCGCTACTAACTTTGTTCCCGGCAACTGAAGTATATGTTTCTTGTATTAGGATTTTAGGATTTCACTGGATGTATGATTACAAATTAGTTGAATGTGATGCTTCTATTGTGTGCTCGATCCTAAGTGTTGTGTAATTTGGTGATTAATTTCATCACACTGATCTCACATTCATGCTCCAGGCTGTTATTTATTAGTCATGAATGCATCTTTCGTCGACTGAATGTCATCCCCCTCCACATTTCTCATTGTCAATCCCATTTCTCTTCCACCATTAGCACCACTGAGCTGCTACTCTAGGAGAGAACAAAACACCAGCATTCTTCCTCAATCAACCAAATCCATTATATTTTATACGTAAATGAAGTGTGTAGGTGTAGGGATGATGAGATGCCATGTTGTGGTGGGGATGAAGACGGCGGGTAAGAGACAAATGGGTGTTAATTTGATGAGTAAATATGTTTGATCAACGACGGTGATGTTAATTAGGAGTTAACATGAAGAATTGAATGCGAAGAAGAAAAAAAAAAAACAAAAACAAAAAAAAAACCTTGTTACCGAAGAAGTTTACATAATTTTGTTTTCGAGAGGCACTAAGTAGAAATTCAAACAATACAAGGGTCCCTTGTAAATTTTTAAGAAACGAGTACCACGTCAAATTTGACAAATACAGCTAGCGCGTAGAAAAACCCAAAATTCTGTGCAACTATGGAGGTTTAGAGCAATTAGCGGTTGTCAGGTTGCTCAACGGACAAACTACAAAGTGGTTGTAATATGACCCAGATTCAAACTTGCCTAGTCACAGTCGAACTTTTCGTGCGGAGTGAGTACTTTGCAGGCAGAGCTTTTGGACGCTAATGGACTAGAAAGAGAAAGAAATATTCATACAGAAAGACCTCTTTTACACATGGACAATGTGCTATGTAAATTTGGTTCAGGAGCAGCAGCTTGTTAGTTACAGTTTAAGTCCTCCGCTGGTACAATACTGCAACGGTCTACTGTCTACATATCCAATCAAGAAAGTATTGGACAGTTCAAATTGAACATGCTTACAGAGAAGTGAGCCAGTCAAACGGTTGTGTACAATCGCCCACGGGCCTCACCATTCTAGATTCCCCACCTTCAAAGCTCCGTAAAATCCTTCGTGAAGATGTTCTTGAGCTCGCTACTCCGCGTATTATAGCTAGTTTGTTTTCTTTCGGGGGTAGCCAATCTACTATACCAAAATAAAATAAAAAAGCCCCACATGTATTATTTACGTATTCTTTCCACTGAGCTGTACAAAGCCAATTACATCGTTAACCTTCTGATGGAAGTCCGAAACATCCAATCTGCTAGAAGGATACGTATGTGCTCTCCACATTATACATTATCCAGGCTATTTTATATATTAACATGTATGAAACAATCAACTAAAATTCTATTATTCTTCTTGAATGATATACACTCATGTTCCTCTCACGGGGCGACAGAACTCTTCCAGGAAAGAATGATTACCGGCAGTCATTGAACTCCAACATGATTTCACTTGAATCAACATCACATCTTTGTGATGATCATATCCTTTCGTGCGGGAAAATTTTGAAATTTATGCAATTGCGAGACCTGGTTATGTATCATCATGCACCGAACAAGTCTCAACTGCGGAGATTAACAATGCCACTCAGCTTGAGTTTTTCCAGCATTACTATGGTTCCAAGCTTAACCTCGTTTTGCCGCCCGTGCTCTAGCCACTGACATCTCGTAAAGTTCCTCGTACTGAGAGGCAGACGATTCCCAACTGAAATCTATATGCATAACTTTCTGGACAAGCTGCTCCCAACTATCTCTACTGTTTTTGAAGTAATGTAGTGCGCGATCCAAAGCACTATTTAAACCCTAAACGAAAAATTGGCCATATTAATGCTAAATAAGAAATAATAGCACAATTGTTTCCAGCCAATCACGCTTTAAGTTAGAATCTGAAATATGAATTACCTGTTCGTCAGGTGAGAGAAATGTGAATCCATTCCGAAACT
Organism: Heliosperma pusillum; assembly: GCA_022085475.1. NCBI lineage: Eukaryota > Viridiplantae > Streptophyta > Magnoliopsida > Caryophyllales > Caryophyllaceae > Heliosperma > Heliosperma pusillum. Next base: position 29,833 of record JAIUZE010004875.1, read on the forward strand.
GTATTGGGATTGTCTCATCGTCGATATCAAAAACACTAGTGAAATGATGAAGAAAGAAAATAGACAGAATTACAAAATTATTATCATAACCAAACAATGTTGACATTTCCAGTAAAGCTATTTCATTCTGAAATGTGATATAATAAAGAAAACTGGTTCACTAAACTACTTCTAATTGTGTAGTTGTCATCAAATGCAATTTTCGATGACATTTTTTTATGGGAAATGGGTTCTCTAGAAATAACCTGTGTTTTTAACACAAGGGAAGGCTATGATCCATGTCACTCTGACTAGGCTGCAAGTATCGGACATGATACGGCATCAGTGCTGTTAAGTTTTCAATTTTTGGTGTAAAATGAAGTTTCGAAGTGTTGTGTTGTACCATGTCAAACACTCAAGTGTTGGACACGCGCACACAACCAAAGTGAAGTGTCGAGTAACACAGGAAATTATCATAACAGAAACAGTATCCAAGAATGCACAATAAAGCCTAATAATAGAAATTGAATGCTCCGAGGAAGAGTAAGCTTACCTGTCATTTAGACCCCCAGTCTTTCGGACAATAGGTATTGTACCATATCTCATTGCTATCATCTGAAATGGTATTGGGCAAAAAAAAAACTATTCAATTTGATTTAAAGATACAATGGAAAGCAACTAGACTGGATCTAGGCAGCGAATGACGCTACAGAATGGGAATTTGTAGAGACCCACAATATAATGTTGTCATTATAACCCTTAAAATCTCATTAAGAGAAAAAGATTTGGGAGGGAAAACTCAGTTGGTCCATTCCCCTCCCTTTCCCTTCTATTTTTGTGTCCAAACACCCCCCCTAATCTGAGAGCCAAAGGATGGCAAGCCCCTTCATCGCTGGCTTAGGGGCTAAGTGTCCCCTCTTTTTGCTCATGGAGTAGCAAATAGTCATCATGTATTTGGTTAAGGGGCGCCCACGCAATAATGATGGCGATGACGATGACAAGGAAGTAAAAGAAGTGCTCATTTCCAAATGTACAAGATAATTTAAGAGCACATTCTTTGGATAAACCCAAATTATCAAACCTATGTAGACGTTGTAGTTCTTCAAATAAACTTTAATAAAAAATTCCCAATGCGAGCAAGCTAAGGTGAATGAGCTAGAAGCTCCAGATAGTAAAATTTTAAAATTACTGCACCAAAATACACACATACCTGTGTCAAACCGCAAGGCTCGAAAATAGATGGTATGATTAACATATCAGAAGCTGCATAAATAGAGCGAGATAGTGATTCATCATACTTCAATACAAGCCGAGCATTATCATGATTCTGAAATTGGCTTGCTATGCCCTCGAACTCCCTCTACAACATAGAAAAGCGGCAAAAAGGGCCTGTTAAAGGACAGAAATCAAAAGAACAAGGAAGCAGGCAAGCAACTTAACAGCACCTGACCATTGAGAATCGTATCACAGTCTCACAGATCACAACAACGAAATTTAGTAACCAAACAAAGGTATATTTACTTCCAAATGTTTCCAATGTTAAAAGGATTAAAATTTGGATTGTAAATGCATGGCAAAAAGGAGCACTGTAATGGTCTTAATCCTCGACGATTTATACAATAAAAAAGAAAAAAAAAATATAGAAATAGTTGTGAATTCCATTGAGTTTCCACTACTTGATCAAATAAACCAAAACTCAATTATTTCAACTACATCAAATGATTTTTCAAATTGGTCAAGACTCTCGAGTTTATGGCCGCTTCTCTAAGGGACCAGCTGTTGTTTCATTGGATTTGCTTCATTAATAGGCTAGCGATTCGACTTTGATCGTTATGGACTCGTACCAAGATTGAGCCCTAGAAAAGCGGGTCTAATTTTAATAGCCGATACAGTAACAATGAAAATGGCGCCTTCTTTAGTGAGATTTTATGAGCAAATGCCAGAACCTAAATATGTTATTGCTACGGGAGTGTGCAATTACTGGGGCGATGTTCAATACCGAATGCTACAGTACTGGTCGGGGGGTCCATAAACTAATTACCGTGGATGTTTATTTGCCGGGCTGTCAACTTAGTAGCCAAACTAAGGATATTGCTTTCCACCATTACCCTCCCCCTTCCTTCCCATTCAAATCCCTTCATCCAACAAAGGGTAACTAAGTGAATTAGACACATAAGTTAAAAGGGTGTTGGACCTAATAGAGTGATAGACCAGAGACTTCCTTCCAACTTTAATATTTCTGAAGAACGGAGGAATCATACAAAGACCATATAGATAAATAAGGTTCACATGGCTATCAAGTATTACGGTAATTATAGAACAGACGATGAGTCAATACTTATTCCAACATTACCATTTCTGAAGAACGGAGAAATTATACAATGACCATACAGATAAATAAGGTTCACATGGCTATCAAGTATCACGGTATTTATAGAACAGAAGGTGAATCAGACTTAAACATGTGTACCACCAATATTTTCAAGTACCTGTATATGAAGCACAGGACTGGAACCAAGAAGAACAAATTGCCCACCAAGTTCTAGGGTCCGATATATAGCATGTCTAATAAGATGGACTCCTTTCTGAGGGACCAGCCTTGTGACACAACCAACCTGCTCAACGAGAAATAAAGTTGAGTGTAGATATTTCTATTCCAGAGTCTTTATATTTATGCACAATGGCCATGAAAAAGTGTCAGTCATAAAATGATTGTGTACGACGTGTATGTTAGATCATACGATTATAATAGAGAATGGGCCGATTACCAAAAGAAAACATAAGTAGCATCTATTGAAATTATGACGTGGGAGAATCAACTAAGATGGTTAATGGTTTAGATGGAGAAAGTCTGCTTTATAAGTGTAATACTCCGTATTCTAGGAGTCACTCGACCGTGGACCGAGTGGATGTGCATTTTAGACTTGGTTATATCGAGGGTTCACTGGACCGAGTTACTCGGTTGAGTGGGTTGTACTCGACCGAGTGGGCCAGTTCGCTAAGGTTTAATTCGTAATTAAGATGGAGTTTATATTATGTTTAATCAGTTCATTTATAAACCCTAAGACTCTTAACCTCTCCTGAACACATTCCTCATTCCTTAATCATTCCTTTGAGAAGATCAATCGTAAATTGGAATTGTAGGATTGGTAGTAATCGGTAGGGTGTGACCCATGATGTTGTTGTATCGTACTTATGCATATGATTATTTGTGTTAAATGTTACTGACCTTGTGGATATTTTTCGTCTTAATAATTATCTAAATTGTCCGTATTGTTGGTTTGATACGTACTACCTCGGGTAACCGAGATGGTGACGTCCTTCCTTAATCGGCAATGTCTTGCTTAAGGCTCCCGGGTAAGTGTGGGTGTTACAATAAGTCCAGGAGGTTCCACTCTAATACCAATAGGCTATAGAGAGAGTGGCCCCTTGGCTTATAAAGTGGTAAACTCTTTCCTCTTTTATCTATGTGGGACACTCACATGTGAGAGTATATGGGTTTCTTCACAGCATGTGAGAAGGAGAACAAGTATCGCACGCCATGGCAGATTTTAGCTACACTGTGCCGGGCCAGTCCCCTTGCTGCCCTTAGCCTAAAACACAGTGTGGCTGAAATTTGGGGAAAAGAACTGGTAATGACCCAAAAATAACATGGGATATCCTTAAGTAAAGTGACAACGTCATTTGAACAAATGCCTTGAGCAAAAAAAAATACCCTTAGGAAATACTCCGCAAGTTATACTAAGAACACCATAACTTATGTAATGGGTATAATTGACTTACAAAGTTCTTTAGTACTACTAGTTTTCTCGCACAATCCTTTTTACGCAAGTGAGAAGGCTAACTGTTTGTTTTATTGTTATGAAGATACGAATTTTAAAGTCAAGAAAATATATCTTTTCCCTTTTCAATTCTTATTGAAATTAAAGTTATATATACAATTATTAAGTAGCTTAACGCAATATTTTTTTTTTGCCTTAGGCCTTGTTTGGATAGCAAAAATGGAGGGAAAGGGAGGAGAGAGGGAAAGAGGGAAGGGAAAGGGAGGGGAGGGAAGGGGAGGTGGAATGGTGGGTGAGGGTTTTCCGTCCAAATCTTTCCCAAGTTGGAGGAGAAACATTTTGCCTTAGAGGAAGGATTTGGAGGGATCCATTATTCCTCCCCTCCAAATCCCTTCACCACATTGCCAGATTAAATAACAGTGGAACATAACTTTCAGAGTGATAAAACAAACCAGTGGCTTCGTAGAGTCTGTGCAGGACAATCCAAGATGCTTTCTCAGAGCTTCTTTATTCTCTGCTTTTCCTTGCAGATCACTTGAAGTGTATTGCACATCAATGAATGAATCAGTAGCAGGATCCCAAATGTCCGTGTCAATTCCATTGAGAATTCCTATGAATTTTTTTGAGTGAGTATTAAGTGTAGTATGAAGTCCTTTCCCTCCCTGTAAATTTGAACAGAGAATGTCAATAGAGCTTAATAGAATGAGCTGCAGGTCAACGCAACAAAAGCCCGTTGATGCATGACATCACATCAATAAGTTTATATAAATAATGAGCAAAGAGGTCTGCTCTGCTTATAATCCAGATAATAAGCTTAACTCAATCAGTTCCCAAGTTGCAGACATCGAACATTATAACGTAATAGTTTAGCTTCCACATCACAGATATATGCAGTATGGCCGACTCGAAAATCCAGGATGAATCATGATGCAGATATATCTAAAACCCATCGGACAAGTGAGATGATTGTATAAATATTGATGATATAGTGTCATTTCACCCCACATTTTCACCCCTTTTCATCTCGTTTTGTTTGCCTTTAACGCTCCCTAGGAGCGTTTCTACGTGTTTTACCTTCTTCTAGCATATTTCTTGCTTTTATCGTGCTTTTATAGGTAAACCGTCAATTGGGGCGATTTCTACCTACTTTTGATCAACAAAGAAGAAGGTGAATCATTCGGAGGACCCACGGCACACCTTGGGGGCCCCACATACCCTTGGGGGGCCTAGTCGACGCGCCAAAACCCTCCCGAGTCAAGGCAAGCGAAACCGAGAAGGAAACAACAAAGTCAAGCGAAGGAAGAAGGAGAATGACCATCTCACGGTCGTGAAATGGCACTTCACGGTCGTGAGATGCATGCCCAAGAAGCTTGATTACCGTGGATTTGGTTTCACGGCCGTGAAACTCATCTCACGGTCGTGAAACCTATGTCACGGTCGTGAAATGAACTTCACGGTCGTGACTTATCAGTGAAACATGACCTTGCTCTGCCAACTCCTTCACGACCGTGAAATGGAGTTTCACGGTCGTGAGACGTCTTTCACGACCGTGAAACCCATTTCACGGTCGTGACTTTGTCAGTCCATGAAGCTTCTCGAGGCCCATCTTTCCTTCATTTTGTAAACCTATATATAGACCCTCTTACGTAATTAAAGAGCACAAAACCCTAGATCTGAAACTTTCATATAATTAGTATTTAATCTTGTATTAATCTTTCTTAATTAAGCAAATTAGTCGGTTAATTAGTGATTTCGACTTGGTTTAGTGTATGAACTTGAGTTACATGCAAAGATTTGTGACGAAATCTTGGTATTTATATCAAAGTTCTAATCTTTCTCCAAGTTGGTATAATTCCTCTACTTAATCTTGCCTTTAATTAAGTTTTCATTTCAATTCTTGTCATTTACTTATTGTTAATTAGAAAAATGTTTATTGTTGTTGATTTCATTTTGCAATCCTTAAGTAGTGTTGAATTTTCTCTACATATGAGTGAGTAGAAACCTTGCTAGGGTTATGTGGGGGATGATGGGCACTAGTATGAGTTGATGTGTTCTTGTTGGGCTTAATAGTTGATTATTGTCTTATCTCCATGCTATGCTTATAACTTGTTTGATGAAATGCCTACTCTAGTTTGCATGATTCTTTCGTTTGTTTCGAATACCATAAGATCGAAAGTCGTGGTTTTTTGTAGAACCGCTAGTTTGGCGAGCCGTATCTAATGACACGATAGCTAGTTAGAGTCGGTTTGAGGAGGAATTGTAAGAACGAAAGCCTCAATTCACCTTCCTAGATTAGATGACTTTTCAACTATTAGACCCGACCCTTTCACTCGACTTTACTACCCATATGAACCCACTCACCCTAGTTTTCCCCCTTATTTGATAAAAATCCAATCTTTCTAGTCTTAGACTCCTTTTGTTGTTTTTATTTGCTTTTAATTGATGTTATTTAGTTTAGCCAACAAATCCAAACCCAAATTACTTTGTGACTTGCAAGAGACTTTAGTAGACTTTTAGATCACTTTTGAACAACAACCGTCCCTGAGATCGACATCCCTACTTCACAACTATTTTTACTACATCAAAATGGCGCCGTTGCCGGGGACGGTGTATGTTTAATTTGATTGTTTTTAGTTTGCTTTAGTTTTTTTTTGCCTCTTGTCTTGAGAAACCTAGTTTCTCAAGGCATTCTCACCGTTTACATTTAGTTTTCTTGTATGCCCAGGCGAGCTCCCCCAAAGAATCAACCTCCAATCGATCCCGAGATCGAAAGGACCTTTAGGAGACTTCGCAAAGTCTTCAAAACCGCAAGTAGAGGCTCTTCTTCAAATCTGATTATCACAACGGAGGAGCTTTTACCTTCAATTGAAGAAAGGGAAATCCGTGAAAGTAACGAGATAGATATTGAGCATCCAAGTGTAGAGAATTGGGAGGATATTGTGCTAATTGCGGAATTTGTGAATCCTTTTGGAATCCCACCAACCATCCCACAAGACATCCAACCACCCACTCTTCTAACAATGCCTAAATTCTCATCTCACTCCATTCCCACGGAGGATACTCTTCCAAACACCACCCCCGTACCACAAAATCTCACCGGAAATTTCATTGCTAAAACCGCTTTTATCCAATTGGTAGAGAGAAACCAATTTGGAGGTATGCCAAGTAAAGACCCTCATCTACACATGGAGACTTTTTGTGATTATTGCGATGCCGTTTCTCAAACGGGAGTGACTCAAGACCAAATCCGATGGGTCTTGTTTCCTTTCTCCCTTATTAGAGCGGCAAAACGATGGTTGAAGAGTCTTGACAAGGTCGCTCTAGGTATTGACTCATGGAAGAAGCTAGCTCTAGCTTTTTATCAAAAGTTCTATCCACCGGAAAAGACAAATATGTTGAGAGCTAAGATAACCGGGTTCAAGCAAAGGGATGAGGAGTAACTCTATGAAGCTTGGGACCGATTCAAGGAGATTATTCGTTCTTGACCTCACCATGGTTTGAGTGAGTGGTTCTTGGTGCAACAATTTTGGAATGGACTTTATGAAGATGTTAGAGGAATTTTGAACATGGGATCAAATGGAAGGTTCACGGAAGTAGATGATGCTCAAACTTGGGCAAGGATAGAGGAGATGGCGGCCCATAACTCACAATTTAGTAGGCCAAGACAAACTCCTAGGGGAAGACATGAAGTGAGCTCCGTTACCCAAATGGGAGCCGATTTTGGAGCTCAACTTAGCTCTTATATGGAAGCAATGAACCTCAAAATGGACCAACAAACGGCCCTATTCCAACAAGCTCAAAGTTCATTAACTCAACCTTCTATGCAACAAGTGAATGCTATGGTGATGGCACCAAGCTTACCTCAAGGGGTTTGTGAGTGTTGTGGAACATTTGGTCATGATCCTCAAGAATGTAGAGGATCCGTGGAACAAGTAAATGCCTTTCAATCTTATAGGCAAGGAACCCCTTACTCCAACTTCTACAATGAGAACACAAAGAACCACCCAAATCTCTCATACAAAAGCCAAAATGTTTAAAACCC
>JAIUZE010004876.1:0-110129 GCA_022085475.1 Heliosperma pusillum
AACGGTCATAACTATAGTTTCTCAGACATGAAAATGCTATAAAATTCTAATTGGAGGTGATAGATTATCTTTACGGTTCTAACGAGATGTCACCACGCCAAACAAGAAGTAACAAAGGAGATTGATCATTGACGAAAAGGGGTCAGTGGTCAGTGCAGGAAACTTTTCTGTTGGAGCGAGGACGCATCTGGTCACCACGACGAAGCCTGCGTCATATTCGGAAGGTCTGAGTCACACAAATCTTCACAATTTCACAAGGCATATAACACCAAATCATCTATCACCACAATCATCAATTATCATATCAATTATCAACGAACAACAACCATCCAACAAACACAATTCCTAAAATTACTAATATATTCTAAATACGATTTCTAACATGGAAGGGAAGCACTTTAAACCGGTAAATGATTATCGAGTTAACCCTTCACCGTTACCTTTGCGTCTGTTTTCAACGGTTTCAAACCTGCCTAGTCGCCACATACATAAATAGATAATAAAAGATGAATAATATCATTCACTTGAGAAAGACGGATAATTTAAAAAGCGAGAAAGACGGTAATTTTATTACCAATACGGATAGAGGAAGCTAAGAGGGGAAGAATAAGACGAACTTACGTGAATTTGAACAAGAAAAGAAGGCGTAGCGATGATTCGAAGATGGATGAAAATGGAGGCAAGGTTTTGGGTTTCTTAGAGAAGAAGAAATGAATTTGAGTTGTGGGAAATGAATTAGGTTTAGGGTGAGAAAGGGAGTATATGAGGGAAAAAGTCAACGAAAGTCAAAGACGGCTCAAAAGTCAAGAAAAGTCAAACTCGCCTTAAGACGGGATTCTCATGGAATCTCGCGGAAATTCCAAATACGAACTCGAAAATTCTAAATTCGACTCGGAACATAAAATTCTATATTAAAACTTAAATTTGCTGAAAAGTATCCGTAAAATATTTTCACTAGAAAAATAGGGTACATTTCCGGGTGTTACATATAAATTACATAATTCCAAATTACATAAACCAAAATATGACATTCATAATAAATATGCAGCATAATAATATGTATAAAACATGCTCATTTAAATGCCAAATCGCTCTATTTAACGGTTTATATCGAATATAACCCGGTTTTACAGAACTGCGTGATAATAACTTGTTAAAATCACCAAACAATACTTCAATCATAATTAAGTCCAAGTTAATTATCCCAACTGATTTAGGACTCAAAAATTAGTCATCACTCAATTTTTGACGATAATTCAACTTGTTGTTATAAAATTGCTCATAATTAGACTTTAAAATCATATTTTAATCAAATAAATCCAAATTTAATTACAATAATTTCAAAATTTGAATTTAAAATTTTTGTACATTCTGGACCATTTCCATGACATTCATAATGTCAAAAATCATAGTTAAAAATTTCGAATCGTTTTTGAGAAAAATCGGTTGCGCTTTATCAGTTTTATCAAATAAAATACATAAAGCATGTGAAACTTAATCAAAATAAATTTTCCAAATTAGATCTGAAATTTGGGATATTTAATAAACCAGGACTAATTTTCTCTTAACATAAAATTAATTTTAGCTATATTTGCTAAATAAGTCACTATTTATGCCATTTTTACATTAAAAATTCATAAATCATGCTAGACAAATCATATAAGTCTGACATTTTGCATTCTAACAGGAAAACATGCATGTGACAACATACTAAAATTTCATGGTCATATTCAAAGCGGAAGTAGTTGTAACCATTTAACCTTTATTTATTCCATTTTATCATATAAAAATCATAAATCATACGAAATAAGTTCACTTCACACGAAATTATACATATAGTAAGTAAAATTTATGTGTGGTATTTTGTAAAACTTTCAAGGTTAGAAGATAAGTCTAACTATTTGTAGCATTTTAAACATCATTTTACTCATTAAAATGTAATAAAAACAATAAAAATTATATTTGAGCAATATAAATTTCCATAAATCATCAAACTGACCTAAAATCATATTAGGACCAGAATATATTGACATGCAAATAACTTTGTAATTTAATCTTATAAAACACAAATTACCAGTTTTCATTAAGTTACAATAACTCGAAAAAACAATAAATCGATTATGCATGCAACAACCAAAGCTCTTGATACCACTTGTAAGTTTCTTAAACTCGATACTTAGACATTTCTAATATCATTTCACTAATAGTTTACCCTTAAACTATTTAGATCTTATGCATGCATAACAATAAAAAAAAAAGATAAGAAGAAACATTTTTCTTACATTGATTTAAAAGGTTTTTGGGCACAAAATAGGACTCCTTCGTACTTTGTTCTTGAGCTTATAGTATTAGGAATGAATTTCCAAGTTCTAAGTATAAGAACACTCATTTCGTTGCACCAAGACAATACCCAAAACTCTACAATATTATTACTATAAGTAATATAATTAGTAGCCCTTAATTATATATTTTCTAATAACTCTTATTACTACCTTAGTAATTTTATTAGAAATTTATAAACACAAATGAACTTCTCAAGTATCTTTTAGTGTGAGAATGTGAGATGTAGAGAGATAAGTAAACTATTGTTAATAATAGATCAAGTAGTGAAAATAAGAGGAAAATTTGTCCTCTTATTAGCACAAGCCAACCAGCCACATGCATGGGGAGTGGGGTGCTATTTTCTCCTTTTGTTTTTCACAATGAAATAGCTAGGGTATAGGTTTAGGCTAGTGAATGATTATGTCTAATTCTTAATTAGAACAACACTCAAAGCCTAATCACCCTACTACCCACCCCACAACCGGTTTCTCATGTGTAAAATGGACTCCATTTTATTTTTGTGATTTTGTCATTTGTCACATATGTGACATGTAACATGTAATCTTTGATTATAAATGTACATTTAACTAATTTAAATGCAATTTCATAACAAACATTTAGACTTAACATTTTAAGTCACATTTTATAATTACATATAAATAAAATGGGTCATCTCATATTTGGTTAAAATAATCTACAACAATTTGTAATTATAATCAACCAATTTAGCTTATCTCAAATGTTTAATAAACATAATGCATTGTTAGTAATATAACAATTAAATTACTAAAATGAATCTTATTTAATCATATTATAATAAGATATAATTCTCACTTTAAACCTGTTCAAATTAAAGGATTAATTAATCTGTATCGTTATACAATTAATTAATGTACATGATTAGGGGGTTTGTCCTTTAGGTGTGACCTCAAGGGATCAACTGATCACCACCGTCATACGACAGTAACGTCAAACTCAATTGAGCCAATCGTTACCGATTTATGTTGACCAGTTGACTATAATATTCATCATTCCTTTGTATTCTTATTATTGAGATTTATCATGTGATCGCACTATTGTTGAGGACACTTACTCCAACAATTTTGTCCTAGCTTCGTCCCTGGATATAATGTTTACATTGAGTGGTTAGGTTATTACTTATGTTTCTAGTTTTATTCATCATATAGACTATTAATAACTCGCTCTATAAACTATATAGTAAATTTGTTGAAAAAAAAAATCAATATGTCCATCAATAATTAAACAAGAGTAAATATAACTCGATAATTTGTATATTTTAAATATTAATTTAAAAAGCCTTTTAAATATACATTGACGTAATGGTCCGAGACCCTTGATGAATGAGTATTATCGATGAAATTGAATTCGGCTCTGGTCCTTATTTTGTCCTAACTTCGTCCCTGGATATAATGTTTACATTGAGTAGCTAGGTAGTGTATTTGTAGAAAATTACTTTCTAAATTTGCGACTGCACTTACACCAGTTTTGTAGCAAAAAATCACTTTAGTAAATGAACTTTAAACCAAAGCTTTGCACCTAAAGTGATTGGTTGTTACTTTTATATATAAAAAAAATAATAAATAAAGGAGTTTGATAGCAATGGACGCCTTTTTTTCAACACATTTGAAAATATAAACTTTGGTTCTTAATACTCCGTAACATCAAAAATCCATAATAGATCATAACCACAATTCGGGAGATTTATGTGTGACGTATTCAACACACGTATAAAAACTCAATGAAAACTACTAATTTAGTAATTTCACCTTTTCTTTGTACTCACCATACCTTTAAAAGAGCATTAATTGGGAGGCAATGTCCTTAACTAATAATTTCAACTCAAATTTTGAGCACACAAATTATCATTGAAAAGGGATACTATTCATCACAAGTTGAAAACGGATAATGTCTCTGCTTACAATAGATAAATGAGGAGAAATGAACACCTCCACTTACCCTCTCATTTACATATTGTAAAAGGTGTCCTATTCGTTTCAGCTTGTTATGATTAGTGCGTGTGTTCACTAAGACGAGTTATTTCTTGTAATATTGTGACGGATAGTACCTATCTTCAATGAGACGAGCTGTTTCTAGCCATATGACTTCTACACATCATACCAGCTTACCTTTGAAAATATTGCTTAATACTTCATACCCCACTTCCAACCAAAGTTTCCCTAAATGATTAGGACACATTTCGTCTAACTGTAATCTATATGGACTACTATTGCATTTAATTCTTGAGGTTCCTTTGGTGACCTTTATAAACTCTCTTGGGTTTCCTTCACTCATATCCAACGACAAACAAAGTTTTAGGCTTCTTTTAAGAACATTTTTCCAAAAAGAAGTAGCAAAATTGCAAGTTAGAAATCCCATCTTTCTTTTGCCCTAATATCTACAAAAATCTTTCATACCATTTTGTAAATCTCCAAATTTGATTCACAATCTTGTTTTTGCCTAACTTTTCAAGAATCTTATTGTTTTTTCAAATATACTCACATAAAGACAACGAGACATAAATACATACATATTATATACACTCAATTATTTGATAAAACCATCAACTAACTCTTCGTAAAAAAAAAACAAAGAGTTACACACAAACAATAAACATGGTAGCTCCCTTAGCTAATTGGCCATGGGAGTTTTTGGGATCTCACAAGGTATGCAATCACTTTGTTTCAATTACCCTTTTTATTATTATTATTATTTCTTTCTTTTTAACTATTTTACATAAATTAAATTTATATTTTTGTTTGTAGTATGTGCTATATGGACCGTTTATTGCACATGTATCACATCTATGGTGGAAGGGAGATAGCATAAGAGATACATGGTGCTTCCATCTTCTACTCTTGTGTGTTCTAAGATATGGCATCCATCAATTTTGGCATACCTTTTGCACCATGCACTTCCTTAGCCATAAACGAAGAATCAATCACCAAGGTGTTGATTTTAAGCAGATCGACCATGAATGGGATTGGTACGTAATTTTTTTTGTTGTAAGGGTAAATATCTACTGAACATTCTTTTTTTTTTTTTTAAATGAGCGCACTTTGCTGGAAGAAATTCAATCCCTAAGCTCACAATTGAAATACGAGACTTTTTATCACTTGACCTAATTCTTGTGTGCACTGTTGAACGTTCTTTAGACGTGATATAAATTTCTTATTTTCATCACCATAACAAGAGCATTTCGTAACATAGTAGGGAAAAATATATATAAGAAATCGATAATAAATCAAATAATTAGAAAAAGAATTTATTATATCAAATGAAACAAAAAGTATATTGTCAAATATAATAAAGATATATATTTGTTGGTTGTTTATAATTTCTTTCATTAGGATCTCACTATGATGAGGACATTCTTAAGCTAGTAGTTTCCTTAAAACACACTCTTTTGGACACAACATACATGTGAAGTAACTACTTCTTCAGAAAATTAAAGCTTAGAGGTGTTCCATGCATGATGGAAGTCCATAACCAATCAATGATCACATACCATAATACTATTACTAGCTACCATTTGTATATTTTTTTTCTTTTTAAAAAATTATTGTTCCATAAGTTGTTACATTTTAGAGGAATATGATGATAGTGAGATTGGAATTGCTTGGCTTATTGTATTCATCCAACCTAGGAATTTATACAAGGCAAAGAAGCAATTCAAAGGTCGCCACTAATAGACTCAATTATGATAATTCATTGTATCATAACTTCCGTCTTAACTCTAGACTATTACTCTTCCTAATACTCTCCCGCAATCGCTCGTAAACGCAGTAGTACGAACTTTACAACTGGAGAAGTATAAGTTGATTTTTTTCTTATTTGACAAGGAGAATTTTTTTTTATTTTTTGTTTCTATGATTGTAGGGACAATTTCATAATCCTCCAAGCTCTTATTGGTGCCTTAATGTTATACAAGTTTCCATCTATTATCAATTGGACAAGTGTTTGGGACACAAAAGGATTAATTGTGGCACTGCTCCTTCACATGGTTGTTTCAGAACCTCTATATTATTGTATACACAGAATTCTCCACAATCAACAATTTCTCTATGATTCTTACCATTCAATGCACCATTCTTCTCCTGTGCTTCAACCCTTTACAGGTAACTTGCACTTAATGCTTCTTTAAACAAAACAAAAAATTAAGTTGAGCTTGTTATTTTTATTTTTATTTTTATTTCGGAATAATTGAAGAAATACGGATAAAATAACCGCTTTGATAAAAACTAAGTAGCTTAAAAATCTATCGTTTTCACCCTTTTAGGTGTTACTGAATTTTAATGTAGTTGATACTTATTTGTGTACGTAATATAATTATGTTCAGAATAGAAAGATATTCAAAAATATCAGATTATATTTATTTCGTATTAATTAGCTTGTAAATCTAGAAGAAAATGTACTAGGTATTTGGCCTAACAAAACATACATGTCGTTGTCTAGCAATATATGGTTGTTTATTTCCCACGATTTGGCTATATGACCTAATAATCCTCAATTACTTGTATTTTAATGCATTAATTATGTATGTTTCTAACCCTAAAACTGTGCACGTTTGTATTTTATTTAAAAAATGCAGCTGGGAATGCAACATTTTTGGAGCATATGTTATTGGTACCAATCATGGCAATACCAATGGTGGGATCCATTTTGATGGGATATGGGTCAATAAGCTTGGTTTATGTCTATGTTTTGGCCTTTGATTTTCTAAGATGCATGGGTCATTGCAATGTTGAGATCTTCTCACATAAATTATTTGAAGCTATTCCTCTCTTAAAATACCTCATTTATACTCCAATGTAAGTTTAATATTCTTGTTAATTACAATTAGTCCTATGTATTTAAGACTGTCTTATACAAAAATTGCATAAAAAGAGCAAAATTACAACAAGTTACAACAACAGAACTGTTAGGTTTTCATTTTATGATATAAAATAAAAAAAGTATTTGTACTTCTCTTAAGCTACAAATTAAATGGTGGTAGTGTTTTCAACCAATTATGTATATTCAAATTTTTGCCATCTATTTTTGAAAGAAAATTATCCCATGTTATCAAATTTATTGTGTGAGTGGGTGGAAGTTGTAGTTTATGATTTGAGTACGTTTTTAATGTCTAGCATTCTATTGGTATTTCTCCCTCTTAATTGTTGATGGGAGATTTGCTCATTTTCTTACATCCACAAAGCTTCTAACTATAATAAATACGGTAATGTTAGGGTTGTATTTAAGAAGTTAAAAACTTCTATATATGGTATTAATATAGGAAATTATGTCAAAATTGCACAAAAACTTATGCAATTAATGACAATATTAAGTAAATATTTCCTCTTTTAGCTCCTTAAATACAGCACTAGGGGTTGTATTTATCATTTTCCTAATAAATATAAGCACTTTTTTTTTGAATCAATTATTTCCGCTCAATGATAGAGACAAATAAGTTTTTATTTGAATCTAGGCTATCTATTTTGATGAAATTAAAATCCAATTTTTCTTTAGTATATTGTTCACCCCCACTTTATCGTTTCTAACATTATACAGTCATACGGAGTAGGATATACGAGTAGTATTTTCGATATCACATTTGACTAGAAGGTCAATTCCCTCTTAATTATAATTGTGAATTTTCAATTTGTAACGAAAAGGCAAAACAAAGTAATGTGGAAGTATTTTATGGAAAAAAAAACAGATATCACAGCCTACATCATTTGGGGAAAGACTGTAATTTGTGTCTATTTATGCCAATTTATGATTTATTGGGTAATACTCTGAATCACAAGTCTTGGGATCTCCAGAAGCAGATCAGTTTAAATGCAGGTTTGTCTTACTCTTTTTTATTTTCCTTTTTTGTGTATCTTCCTTTACTTGTCATTTTACGTTTTTATTTCGCTTCACCAATTATGTACTCTACGTTTTATTAAATTCATAAGCTACATTATTGGCAAGAGTTAGGTGACAACCTTTTGTAGTTTACGAATTCAATTAACGACATTTCCCTAGTACACATACGTGGAACAAAGACGACTAGTAGTAGAGGCGGTCGTTTTCGTCCAACAATGAAAAATGAAACTAGTTTACTTTATTCGTTTAATAGTTCACCGAAAAAATTACATATAATACATCCAATTATGTAGGAGAATCATACAACAATATTAAATCTAAATGAGTTTATACCTAGTTTTTTAGCTTTCAAAAAAAATTGAATTATCTTTTATTTCTTTGACATTAAAAATTAGCGTATATGTATTTCTGAGTTTCATTATAATGTTTTGAGCTAAATATTTGTGTATAGCTTTTAAAAGCTATACGATGGCAACAGTTGTAGTACAATTCGTGGTATAGTCTACCTATTGCCAGTTTACGCCTTTTTGAGATTTTCCCCCACTTAAGCATAAATCCTGGTTTCCGACCTCTTACATTATTACCGTTGACGATGCAGGGAAAAATGTGAAAGTGCCGGACTTTGTGTTCTTAGCACATATAGTGGACATAACATCAGCAATGCATACTCCATGGTTATTCCGGGCATTTGCATCGCAGCCATACACCATCCGTTGGTTCCTCATTGTCGTCTGGCCCGGGACACTCGTGGTCATGTTCGCTATGTGGGCTTGGGCAAAAACCTTCGCCCTCACCTTTTACAACCTCCGCGGCAAGTTGCATCATACTTGGGTTGTACCGAGATTTGGTTTTCAGGTAGAGCATAGTCTTTGACTACAAATATTGATTTTTACGATTTTTCATATTGATCGGTTATTACAAGTACTAGTAGAATTTACATTGCGACTGTTAGAGATTAGTGTCATATATTCATGAATTGCGCTTGTTCTTTACATTTGTTGGGCAGTATTTCTTGCCATTTGCGACAAAAGGAATCAACAAGCAAATCGAACAAGCGATCCTTAAGGCAGATAGGATGGGTGTCAAGGTTCTTAGCCTTGCTGCTCTCAATAAGGTATATATATTTATTTATTTGATGTCAATATAGCTAAATAGTATCGTCCGACCCAATTCTCAACGTAAGTTTCATTATTGATCGCCTGAAGAATATCATTCCTATGAATTCAACCCGAGTAAAAGGCTCAACACGTCCAATGACGGCAAGACATTTACTCAATCAGTACATGTTTTGTTTCAAACTTAGGCCGTGATCTTTACTGATGAACTACAATTTTGGCAACAGAATGAGGCACTTAATGGAGGAGGAACATTGTTTGTAAACAAACACCCTAATCTAAGAGTGCGTGTTGTTCATGGAAATACATTGACTGCTGCGGTCATTCTTGATCAAATCCCTAATGATGTTAAGGAAGTCTTTCTAACCGGAGCAACCTCTAAACTTGGAAGAGCTATTGCACTCTATTTATGTCGCAAGCAAGTTCGTGTTTTGGTAAGTCATGCCATCATCTCGCATTTTTACAGCGATGCGCTCACACATGGCGAGATCCGGCATAGGTAGTTATTGGCTTATTGTATTAATTTGTTTAAATTGTTGCAGATGTTGACTCTATCAACAGAGAGGTTTCAGAAGATTCAGAAAGAAGCCCCAGTTGATTACCAAAAGTATTTGGTACAAGTGACTAAATACCATGCTGCAAAGAACTGCAAGGTACTCATATTAGAAACCTACCACTTACTTCTGCACTTTACAGAGTCACTTAAATAAATGCACTTTGTTCGTCTATTTGTAACGTAGACAAACATATTAAATGGGGTGTGAAAGTGACCTAAGCCCCTCGACGAGCTTCTGAAGTCGGTAGATTAAATTCGGTCAGATTGAGCTCGATCTAGAGTCGAGTCCGAGCCTAAGTCAAGCCGTAAGCAAGACTAAAAAACATTATTGATACGATAGAGAATTAAAGATGGTAGTGAGTTGGCGCCATAAATCAAAGGAACATGTAACATGCATACTACTCCGTAGCAGTATACACCATACATACAAATTCAGATGTAATGTAATGTAATGTATGTGGTTTGAAATACAGGCATGGATCGTGGGAAAATGGATAACACCAAGAGAGCAAAACTGGGCACCACCAGGGACACATTTTCATCAATTCGTGGTTCCACCAATCTTGCACTTTCGACGAGATTGTACTTATGGTGATCTAGCTGCCATGAAGCTGCCTCAAGATGTCCAAGGTCTTAATAGTTGTGAGGTAAATCTACTCTTCTTTTCATTTATATACTTACAAATAGATGTTATTGCATAATGGTATAAATTAAACAATCGTCACTTGTCACTATACTCGTAACATATTTATGCAAGAATTAAGGACTCGTAAACTACTTAATATGGAAGGTGTTTCTGAAACGAATAGAGTATCAAATACTTACTTTTAGTTGGTTTGGATGAATTTATACTCTCACGATTGTAAACAAGAATTTGTGAACAGTAAAAGGTCGTTTAAAAACGTTACAAGGGTTTAACGTTTAATTTATTTATTTTCTTTTTAGAAAAATCAAATAGGAAGTGTACAATTGTCAAAATTTCAATTAATAGGAGGAGACAGAATAATAGATCGACAAGGAAGATGATGAAATAGGAGTAGAGGACACCTTGCTTCTCTAGTGCTTTTGATGTATCCAACAAATTATCAACTGATAGCAACACCATTTAGAGCTTAATTAAGACAAACCAACTAAACCGATGTGATGTATGAGAATGTTATGTATGAAGAAATCACAAATATGTGTAACTAACATTGTGAGTTGGATTCATATCGACCTCAGAATATAGGACACACTTATGAGGAGTTCCTTGTGAAATTCAAACACTATCGACAACTATACTAAGCTAACATGGTTTCCCATTATAGCAACCAAATAAATGACTACTTATAATTAAGTCATGTATTGATGTAAATACTTCCTCCGGTCCCGTCATTTATTGTTCATTCATTTTAGTACAAAGATCAAGGCATGGGTATGATCGTATGACACTTGAATCTTATTTAAACCAAAATATGCAGAAGTTTCATCAAAATAGTCGGGTCCGACACGCACCACCGTTGGAATCACTATATATAGAGATAACTATGATGTGCATCATATATATAATCCCTGAACTAACATAGTGTATGAATTTGAAATTAATGAAATCTGCAGTATACGATGGAGAGGGGAGTAGTACATGCATGTCATGCTGGAGGAGTAGTGCATTCACTAGAAGGTTGGAAGCATCATGAAGTTGGTGCCATTGATGTTGAGCGGATTGATATTGTGTGGGAAGCTGCTTTGAAGCATGGTCTTACACCAGTTTAGCTTTTAACTATACCATTAAATGCAAATATTATTTATTGGCTCACTAAATTGAAACTCCTTAATTATTTTATTAGATACTCTCTTATACCACTCCAATCCATTTTACTTGTATTTCAAGTTTTTCACCTATAATTTGAAATTGAAATACGGGTTGAATGAATTGGATAGGAGTGATCATAATTTATCAATTTAGAATAGGGAGCTAAACTAAATTCAATTCGTGTATGTAAACTTCAAGCACATTGCCTATGGTGCACAAGAATTACCATTGTATTTGAAACGAATTTGTATTTGTTTTGTATGAAATATACTGGAAATTATAGAAGTATGTTAATTCAAAAATGATTTTTTAAAATAATGTTAAAAAAATAAAATATTTGTCGTTTTGAGTCGGTTCTAAAGTGGCGTGTATGCTGAAGAGAAGACGTCATTCTGAATGGCGTGTCTACACAAACTAAGGAAAGGCATATTTACTTGAAGTTCTGAAAATTAGAACAAATAGAACACGCCAATAGCAATGGCTTGTTACATTCAATAGACACACCAATTCGCTGCGGGTTTTTTTCTAATTAAAAACAATAGACCGACTTACTTCATTATCAGTAGAACTATAGAAACGCGAATCTCACCTCAATTTCACTCTAAAATTCGACTCACACGCGGGGACAATGAAAGCAATGAGTGAAATTGGAGGTGGGTGGGAGGAATTGGCCTTATGCTTTTCGTAGGATTTGCATTCGTCATTTGGCTTCAAATGTTAATATTAGATTTAGGAATTTACAAGTCAAAAATATGTTTGGGTCAACGACAATAAAATTTCAACATAAGAAGTTTGACATAGGATTTGGTCGCCTAGTTGAGTTGAATAGAGAGGCACAACATTATGTAGCAGAAATGGTCAATTTGTCATGATACTAGTTATAGGTTGGTATATTGACTACTAACTTGCCTGAGGTATTTAATAATCTGCTTAAAGGAACATGTTTTCTTCCTATAACCACACTTGTGGAGTGTCGTTTTTCAAAGTCAATGCCTATTTTGACGACGTGAGTCGGCAAGGAAACGGCTATTGAAGAGACTTCATTATAGTAGGAAAATAACAAAATTGCTAAAAGGAGTATACCAGAAGGTTGTATCTTTTGACCATGTTATTGGGGTTTACCAAGTGACAATCAACACGTAGAGGTTCACGAAATGTATCACATGGTAAACATTTGCACACCGTTAATTTGTAAAAGAGAACATCTACTTGTAGCAACTTTCAAACATTCAAGAACCCTTGTTCACATGCGTATGCCGTATGTAAAAAGAGATTCAATGTAAGCCAAATTGTGAACATTAGCTACACCACTGAGAGCACTTGCCTTCATATGCTTCTAAATTTCAGCTTTTGAAAGATGAAGCTTATAGGGGCCATTACAATAAGCCTACAATGATGTGTGATGAGCTCGAAAGAAACCGAAAAGGTTTATTGGTTGATAAAATATTTCGCAATGAAATGGATGAGAAGTGCAACACTATGGTGTCATGAAGTTTGTGTCGTGGTATAGGCCATTAATAAAAACTTGCACCATGACAGTTAACATATCCCCAAGGTATACGACTACTTACATTCTGTTTTACATATTCTTTTTAACAACATTTTTCTTATCTAAGTTAATATAACAACTATTTTACTTCTTCAATAGTAATGGATCAACGCTTACAACCAAGATCGGTGAACCCGGAAGTTCTCACACAACAAGAAATCCACAGGAGCAACGCAATATTGGAAGGGGGCATGAGTACCTCAGATATAGGGCACACTTAGCGAAGCACACTTACCCAATGTCTTTTTTTTGGCATATGAACATGGTTCAATTATTAAACACAATGGGAATAACGTGTTTTCTAAAGAGAAAACATACCTTTATTTCGCAGTATTTCTCATGTGCGACGGTCTTTTTCGTGTGTTATTGCAAAAAGTGACCATTTTTTTGGTAAATAGTGATCATCTTTTGGTAATAGTTACCCCTTTGAAAAAATGGTCATTTTCTAGTCATAAAAGTAATCACAATTTAATCAAAAGTAGGTCACTATTATATAAAAAAAAAAGTGATAATTTTCTACTAGTCACACGTACGACCGTCGCATTAGAGAATTTGCCTTTATTTGGTTGTTTGTGGAATTGTACTAGATAAGCTGGCTCATATTTTTACAAAGATCATTTTGAGGTATAAATTCCAAAATTGCTATATCCCGTCCCCAAATATCATTTTACTTTCTAGTTTTGTCTTTCTCACTAAAACCTCTCTCTATATTATTTATTTAGTTAGTTAATAGAGAATAAGTGACGGTAATCCATTTTTCGATTAACTTTTAAATTCGTACAATGATAATGAACCTTGATTTCAAAACGATTCGAATGCGGAACATTATCTTTATAACGAAGAACATTATAATTGTGGTTATGGCGAGGGAAACAGTTACGAAGACGGAAACGATAATGCGAGTCATGAAAATTACGAGGAGAAACCGGAGAACGCGGGAAATGAAAATGAAAATCGTCAAAACACCGGAAATGCTATGGCAAAATTCCGATTATCGGATTTTTTTTAGTCGACATTTACGTAATCGTGTAAGATTCGCTAAAAAAAACCCAAGCCTTGATGTGTAAACTACACGAAATGGCCCAGGCTCATTTGTGTAGTTCACACGAAAAGGTCCAGGGCCATTCGTGTGATTTACACGAATGAGCGAAGGGCCCAGACGTGTAATCTACTCAAATGGACCCAAGCCATTTCGTGTGATCTACACGAATGAGCCCAAGCCGAGACGTGTAGTTCACACATTATGGTCGAGGCCCATTCGTGTATTTCACACGAATTAACCCTTTTTTTAATCGGTTTTAATATTTTTTTTAAAACAATTTTTTTTAATGGAATTAATTAGGAAAATAATGAAGAACCGACTAGAGACGGTGTTGATTACACCGATTATTTTGTCTTTGAATATCTGTTTAAAACTTTTGAGGAAGTATTCAATAAATGCAATGAGGTTGCTTACGGGTTAGGGTTTTATTTGGTAAAGTATAAGTATAACATGGAAAAGAGTCCTCTGTTTAAAATGGTCACATGTGTTCGGTATGGACCTTACGTAAGCAAGGCCAAAGATCCGGAGAAACCGCTAAGAAAATCAGCCACCAAAAATTTTATGTGTCGATTTGCACTAAAGAAGATAAAAAAAAAGGTTCGGCAATAAAGGTAGTGGTTCCAAAATGTGGGTTTCACAATCACTTGTTTGGAGAGTTTCTTGAAGGTTATAGATGTAGGCACAATTTAATGCTGAACAAATGGATTTATTAAGCAACAGCGGCAGTCTCATGTGAAACCGGGGTTGGTTAGAAATGCTTTTACGCTTTTGTTTCCTGATCATCCGGCTTCGTGCTTGAAACAAATCTACAATGAAAATGTCCAACTAAGTGCAAAGGATAGAAACGGGAGGAATAGTGGGCAATATATGTTGCATTTGGCCACCGAAGCTAACTATATCCGAGAATTCATGGTAAATGAGGAAACAAGTGCTCTTGAACGTGTTAGGTTTGCTCATCCTAAGGAAGTGTAAATGTTTAAATCGTGGCCAAATATTATTCTGATAGACTCTACATATAAAACCAACAAATATAATCTTATTTTGGTTTAATGTGAAGGTGTCACACCTCCTGGGAAAAGTTTTTTAATTGGTCACGCGTTAATTAAGAAAGAAACAACTGACGATTATAATTAGGTTTTGGGAAACTGGAATCATTGTTGGAACCTGGTGTGATCATGAAGGTGGTAATTGCAGCAATTCCCCTTGTATTTTGCACTACCCATCATATCTTGTGTTTGTTTCATATTAACAATGCAGTTGAGGCGAAAGCAATCAACATGGAAAAGGATGAAAATTTCAGGAAAGGTTTAGCGCATGGTGCTTGGAAGAAAGTGATTGAAGCCAAAACGATGGAGGATTGCCAAAAGGAGTGGAAAGAGTTCAGGAGAAAGTATTATTGTTATCCCGGACTTATCAGTTATCTTCAGACTCCATGATGGGGTAAAATTCATATGTTTTGCCAAATGTTTTACTAAGTTGGTGGTTCATTTTGGTAATGCATGTACGTCTAGAGTTGAGTCCGCTCATGCTCAATTGGAGATGTAGTTAGGATTAGCTGAGCTTACTTTGGACGATTTGTGGAGACAGGCTGATAGTATGATGCATGGTCTAACATATAGAGATTTGGAAGACATTGGAAGGTTTAATTAGCAAGGCAGTCGGTCGTCTCTAATTTGTATCATCGAAAATTATTTTCAATGTTGAGTGGAAGAGTATCGGTGACAGCTATTATAGAAATGCAAGTGGAGTTTGTTCGTGGTACTGATTTGGGTGGTGATGTGGAGGAAGAATGTGGTTGTACTTTATGGAACACCGCATAGATTGTTATGTGCTTGTAAGCTACCTAGGGTGTTAGATCAGAACAGAAGAATTCACCCAGATGATGTACATGAATTTTTGTCTAGGTTGGCTTACACAGAATCCAGTCATCGTCGTTGTGACCATAATAAAGTTCGAAAATCCCACAATTCAGTCCAAAGAGATATTATGGAGACACTATTCAGTAAGTTGTTTCCCGTGAATGAGGCGGTTAGATATACCTCGTGGTCGTCCAAGGAAGTCCAATGCTCGTGATCAATATGGCGTGGAACATGTCAGACGTACTAACCCGAGTACGTTAACAAGTACTGATAATCGAAGTACATTCTAGTTTACTTTTATTATAATCTTTAGTTTTCATTTGTAAATAATTAATAACAACCATTGCTATGGTGCTCGGACTCGGGACTCGGGTACGCCGTATAGATACGGGTACGAATCCTTGTATCCGACACGCAAAATTATATAATCAAGGACACGGGGATACGAAGAACTAGCGGATACGCCCACTTTTGGACACGGTCAAAGTATCCAATTTTCATATTTGGACACGGTCAACAGGCATCTAATCATATGTTTTGACAATTTTTTTATATTAAAAGTGTGCTTTAACTCGGACAATTTTTTAAAAAAATAA
Source organism: Heliosperma pusillum (assembly GCA_022085475.1). Taxonomy (NCBI): domain Eukaryota; kingdom Viridiplantae; phylum Streptophyta; class Magnoliopsida; order Caryophyllales; family Caryophyllaceae; genus Heliosperma; species Heliosperma pusillum. The sequence goes on from JAIUZE010004876.1 coordinate 16,700, forward strand.
CACAATTAGACTTGGTTTATTAATTCCCAACTAGGCCCTACCACTTATAATTAAAAAAATCAAAATAATAAACATAGCAGCTGCCGCCAGGAAGAAGCAAGAAAATAAAAGAAATTAATGTATTTTAATATTCACAACTACCCATAAATAGATAGAGAACCCCACCACTTCTATTTAATAGACTACTTTCTCTCTTAGACTTTTCTTGGGAACCCACAAACTTATCTCTTTACTTTTAAGGGTTTTTTCTACTGCAAAACTTCTCTTTAATGGCTGCTTCTTTCCAATCCGCCACCAGGTAAGGCTGGTTCTTTTGGTTTGATCACACTGAAGTGTCCGTTTTTCATAGTGGCGTCCGGATACGTATTCCGTGTCCGTACCCGTGTCTGTGTCGTACTGACACGGGTACGGCGGGGTAAAGTGGCGAGTCCGAGTTTCATAGAACCGTTGTAGTTTTCTTTTAACTGAATTCTGTAAATAATTCATTGTAGGTGAAGGATCTCCTCTAGATATAAATTACGATCTTATAGGCGACATCGAGGCATTTGTTTATAAGGAATATGTACCGTTGTCGAACCAACATGGTTTTGTTGATGTTTTCGACCCTAGAGGCGATGGTCATTGTGGATATCAAGTGTTATCACATTCAACCAATTAATAAACTTTTCCCAACAGGTGTGACACCAACACATTGAACCAAAATAAGATTGTATTTGTTGGATTTATATGTAAGAGTCTATCAGGATAACATTTGGCCACGATTTAAACATTTGCACTGCCTCAGGAAGAGCAAAACAAACATGTTCAACAGCACTTGTTTCCTCATTTAACATGAACTCACGGATATTGTTAGCTTCGGTGGCCAAATGCAACATATATTACACACTATTCATCGCGCCTCTATCCTTTGTACTTAGTGGAGCATTTTCATTGTAGATTTGTTTCAAGCACTGAGCCGGCCGATTGATCATGGAACAAAAGCGTAAAAACAATTCTAACCATCCTCGGTTTCACATGGGACTGTCGTTGTTGCTTAATTAATTCCTTTTGTTCAGCATAAATTTGTGCTCTACGTTTATAACCTTCAAGAAAGTCTCCAAACGAGTGATTGTGAAACCCAAATTTCGTAACCACTACCCACATTGCAGAACCTTTTCTTATCAACTTTAGTGCAAATCGACAAATAAATTTTTTGGTGGATGAATTTCTTAGCGGTTTCTCAGGATCTTTGGCCTTGCTTACGTAAGATCCATACCAATCACATGTTATCATTTTAAACGGAAGACTATTTTTCATGTTATACTTATACTTTACCAAATGAAACCCTAACCCGAAAGCAACTTCATTGCATTTATCGAATGTTTCCTCAAAAGTTTTAAACGGATATTCAAAGAGAAAATAATCGATGTAATCAACACCGTCTCTAGTCGGTTCTTCATTAATTTCCTACTTAATTTCATCAAAAAAAATATAAAAATTTTGTTTTAAAAAAAAAGTAAAACCGATTATAAAAAAAATTGGTTAATTCGTATGAAATATACGAATGGGCCTAGGCCATAACGTGTGAACTACACGTCTGGCCTGGGCTCAGTCGCGTAGATCACACGAAATGGCATGGGTCCATTCGTGTAGATTACACGTCTGGGCCTTGGCTCATTTGTGTAATCCACACGAATGGAACTGGGCCTTTTCGTGTGAACTACACCCTGGGCCATTTCGTGTAGTTTAGACATGAAGGCCTGGTTTTTTAGCGAATCTTACACGATTACGTAAATGGCGAAAAAATTCAATAATCGGATTTTTTTACCATAGCAATTCCGGTGTTTTGACGATTTTCATCTTAATTTCCTGCATTCTTCGGTTCGTCCTCGTAATTTTCATGACCCGCATTATCGTTTCCATCTTCATAATCGCTTCCTTCGCCATAACCATAATTATAATGTTTTTCGTTACAAAGATAATTGTAACACCCCGGCCAAAACCCTGGGTCGGGAGCGGTCACTCATGGTAGCTTGTCACGCTGTGTACATGACCCACAGATCAACACAGGTCTTTTCCAGCGGATTTTTTCTACACTCAAGCGCATCCCGGAAACCTTCCTAGGAGGTTACCTATCCTAAGACTACTATCAGTCAAGCACGCTTAACTTTTGAGTTCTTTTGCATGGATAACCATAAAATAAAGTGCACTTTGTTGATATGAGTGAGTACTTTCAATTTATTTAAGCACTAGTCAGATTTTAAGTCTCTCAATGGATCTCTCCAGGGACACTCCACGCATGGAGTATTACACACCTCCACGCATGGAGTATTACACACCCCCACTTGAAGAACGCAATGTCCTCGTTGCGCCTGGCAGCATCTGACGCGGCAAATCATTCCCGGAATCCTCCCCTACTAAATGGATGACCCGGGTACTTCGAACCACAGGCTCACCGCACAGTCGCAAGGTTGCTCTGATAACACTTGTAACATCCCGGCACAAACCCTGGGCTAGGAGCGGTTACTCACGGTAGCTTGTCGGCTCACAGATCACACGGGTAGGGATGTCAATGGGGCGGGGTGGGTGCGTAGGATGGGTAACCTGCACCCGCACCCGCATCCGCGAACTATAAAGCGTACCCACACCCGCCCCACGACCCGTGCGGGTTGAACTTTTCAAACCCGCCCGCGCCCCGCGGGGACCCGCTAACCCGCCAAATGACCTTTCTTCTCATGAAACATTTTTTTAAAAAAACAAATCATGAATCTAAACATATTAAGTCTCTTACGACTTATACAAATAGTATCCGCAAAGTGGTATGAAATAATTTCACATTCAATTAACTACTACATAAGCTACCAAACAAGTATATCTTATTAGTTTAGCCTTTATATTTTTAAAATTATCATTTTTTGTAAAATTTTACTTAGCTAGATGTATACTATAGGTGAGCCGGAGATCATTAAGGCAGGTATAAGCGGGGCGGGCCATGCGAGGCGGGTGGTGTGAGGCGGGGTGGGTACGGGGCGGGGCGGGTCTCATGTGATACCCGCACCCGCCCCACGACCCGCACGATGTCACTTTTGATACCCGCCCCACCACCCGTCAAATCATTACCCGTATCCGCCCCAAGTGGGGCGGATGTGGGGCGAGACCCGCCAAGACCCGCCTCATTGACATCCCTAAACACGGGTCCTTTCCAATGCATTTTTTCCTCACTCATGCACATCCCGGAAACCTTCCCAAAAGGTTATCCATCCTAAGAATACTCTCAGTCAAGCACGCTTAACTTTTGAGTTATTTTGCATAGATAACCAGAAATAAAAAAGTGCACTTTGTTGATATGAGTAGTACTTTTAATTCCTTTAAGCACTAGTCAAATTTTAAGTCTCTTAATCGATCTCTAAGGGGCACTCCACGCATGGAGTATTACAATAATGTTGTTCCGAATTCTAATCGTTTTGAAATCGAGATTTATCATTGTACGAATTTGAAAGATAATCGAAAAATGGATTACCGTCACTCATTCTCGATTAACCGCTAAATAAGTAATATAGAGAGAGGTTTTAGTGAGAAGGGCAAAATTGAAAAATAAAGTGATATATGGGGGCGGGATGAGTAATATAAAGGCGGGATATAGCAATTTTGCTTCAAAAACCCCATTTTTACCAAAAGAGGCAACCAAATCAAAATCCAGCCTTTTGCTCGCCAGCGATATTGCATTTAAGTCGAGTAGTGTGTTTTTATGTTTACATAGTCCCTCCGTAGGTGAGTTAATGTTAATTTTAACATTGACAGTTTATTTACCGAGTTTTCAAGATGTCACTTTAACCAAGTTTCTTCGTATCTAGAGAATACTTCGTACATGATAATTTATGTGTGTTAAAATTAGGCCGTATTATTTTGTGAAAGAATTTTGACAAATGAATACTAAATACGTTTGTGTAGGCCGCAAGAATCGAAAAGCCTTTGAATTTGAAGAACAAGATTTAGATTTCTAATTGACCAAGCATTGACTTTTTATCCAGAAAAAAAAAAAGATTAAAAAATCAGTAGGAATTTTCTTTACAGAACATGAATTAAGCTATTAGTTATCGTTGGTGAACCTTTCAAGAATGCAAAATAGAAAAAAAAAATGATCATATACAATAACTATGTGTACGAAGTATCATTTAAAAAAAATGAAAGCGAAAAAGAAAAAGAAAAACACACAAATATACAATGATGAAGACGAATTAATCAGAGGAAACAGAGAGTAACCTGGTTTCACGATCTACAAGTTGTATCGATGAGGCAAACCTAACCAAAGAAGGAGCCTTCTGGGCCTATTGAGAAACCTGGCTTCCCATGCTGGTTCAGCATTTTCATACACAAAACCACTCTTGTAATATAGTTTCTTTGCCGGTTCATTGTCAATAGCAACATGAACGTACAAATCAGATATCCCTGAGAGGAGAACAAGTTCAATCATCAAATTACTTCATTTTGAAATAACTACGTTATTTCCGTGTTTACAAGTTAGGCTATTGTTATTTTGGACTAGCCTTAAGCTGTAGGACGTGTGTTCATTATATACAGTAACATTACCCCATTGTTCAGCAATAGACTTTGCTTTTGAGATGAGAACATAGCCGACACCATTTTTGTGCAATTCTTTTGCAACACAGACATTACTCAAGTAAGCCCTCGCAAAATCAGTTCCAATGCCCTGCAAAATGGAAAAGTAGTATCCTCATTAGTAAACCAATTTAAAAAACAGTAAATGCCTCCTGAACCACTAGATACAAAAGCAGTGAAAAGGAAGCTTGCGGAATATTTTGAGGAAGAAGAAAGAAAAACATCATGTAGTAAAATGATCTAATGTAGAACTCACAGTAGAAAAGAAGATTGAACATGGGAATCCACACCGCATGTTAAAATAATTTGCTACATGAACATAGCTACGCACTACCTCTAGAGAAATGCAGCTTATGACTATCTGTTTCTTTTCCGTCCAGACCAAGGCATGTGGTAGGTTGAGCATCATGTCAACAATTTCGATTATTTTCTAACAAAAAGCGCATCTAACAAAAAATGGGAGAAGACAAAACAAGCACTACATTTTGAATCAAAACCCTCGCTGCCTATGAATTCGAATAAAGTACACAAACAAGTAGAATTAACAAGATTAGATGAAAAATAACACATAAATGAAAGAGAAAACAAAAATATTTTCAATTATGCTATTGAAAATATTAAATTATCCTATAAACAAATATATTAAACAAGTACGAAGTAGTTAATAAAAACCCATTTTAATAAAAATGCATAACAGAACCAACCAGAAGTTGTTGGTATCACATATTAAGCACTGCGTGTCTCACAAAATGAAATGAAAACAGCTCGAAAGCAAAGTTACCTGCGGCTTCATTCCTGCCATTTCATCAGGAAGCTTCACACACTGATTTAGGTCAAGCGTTCCGATGACAACTTGCTGCTCTCCATTATGAGGGAACTGCATATCGAGGAATGAAGAAAGTTGAATAACGTCATACAAGAAATAGAGTACCCAATCTCACATGTTCCAGGCTATGAAAACAATTAAGATAGTAGATTTAACACTTTAGACAAAAACACATGAATTCAGCACATGCAGTTGCAGACTATCAGTAGATAGAAGATACACAGACATGCATTCCTAGGAAGTCCGTACAAAGCACATTTATGAAAACATGTGCCTGCCTACAATGTCGTCCCTCACTCCCTCCAATACAATCCAATCTTCCCTTCCGACATTTTGTATCAAAAAAACTTCAAACTTTCATCCTAGATGTATTAAAAAAAAGATGAGAATAAAATTATGAAAAAAAAAAAAAGTAACATATAATAGAAAAGATGTGGACAAAGTATGAACTTGGAGACCACGCAAAATCAAATGGATAGACAAGATTGGATTCAAGAAAGTATATTAGAAAACTTATCTACAAGACACATTACCAATTAAGGCTAATGCTACAAGTATCTCATGGCGTGCTGGACATCAACAGAATATGAACCCTTCAATTGTCAAACCCACGAGAAAAGTTAAGGCTTCCTATGTTAAGGTGAAGAACTTGTGCAAGCAATCGCATACATTTTTCAACAAGTTTGCTGTTGACCTTTTCATCTTTCAAGAGTTACAAAAAAATGCACAGTTAAATCTTTGAATTATTCACAAGTCTTCCATAACTGTAAGCAGGTGACAGCGATTCAAAGGCCAATTACGCATTTATTTGCAATGTTATTCTCTTGCAAATTACACTTTTATACTGCAATGTTAAAACCTTCACAGGCTTACATGGTCCTGGGTTCGACTACCAGCTGGGGCGATGATCACTTGGCCACTGCAGCCCCCGAAGGGAGTGGCTTACATGGTCCATGTGGTGGTGCGGGAATGCATGGGCCCGGGGGGATTCAACCCCCTCGTCATAAAAAAAAAAAAAAAAAAAAAAAAAAAAAAAAAAAAAACTTCACAGGCTTTAACCTACCAGCCATTGCTGGAATCTCCATGACAGATTCCTTAGATAACACAATAATGTGTCATACTCGAAGGCTTATCCGTGTACGCAAAGAGAATCTTCCATCTTACTCCATTATACAGCTATTGAACAAATCTAACAGCGACCGAACAGTCTTCATCACACACTCTGAATGTTTGTTGTTTGATAGCTTTTCAGTGATTACCAACAACATTCGAGTTTAAATTCCACTATCAATAGCATCAAAGGGAGGTCTAGATGTACCCACAAAAAACACAGTCCCAGACTGACTGTGATGGTCTCCAATCAGAGAAAAACGGCCAAACATTTCTGTACCACCCCAGAGACCCAGAACATTTCCTTATTCCCATCTTAGCAGGACTAGATGTCTAGATAGCAGTATATTCTTACTATATACAACAAAACAACTACCAGAGCCATCAATTTAGAAGTGTGAAGTCTATTAAATTTGAGAACAACATCCAAAGAGCCTCTCCACGTTTAACAAAGCCAACCAGTGTCTTACCCCCAAACTGTACAAGAGAGAATCAAACCAATTCCAGGAAGCAGTATGAGTCAACAAGAAGAGATCTAGTGTAACTTAAACCTTCAGATTAAGTATAAATAAATTATTTAAAAAATAAAAAAAATAAAAATAAAAATAAAGTGATCAAAATAAGTTATTCAGCCCCCAGCTCCAGGAATCATAAGATTTTGAAAATAAGTTCCACACTTCTGCCACCCTCAGAAAATTGGTACGTGGACTCTTGCAAGAATTGACTGATGGAAACAGGTACTCCCTCAGTATGTCAACATCCCAACACCGATAGAGCTCACTAATGGTCAATCTTCCCTTTTTAGGTGGGGGAACAAGTATTTAATGATCCACACATATCTTTTACTTTGCTCTTTTGGGAAATGTATGAATTAGCCCTTTAGCTGAAGTATGAGCTTATGATTTATTTCAATTTTAAACTACCTGATCAAAATACTTGGAAACAAAGTACGTCATTCAGCCAAGTTAAGTAAAAGTATTAGTGTCTTGTTCATATATATCTCACATTTTTCCATCCGTGTATAATTGTGACAGGTGACACCTTCAAGAGAAGTTCTATACACGAAATCATCATCCTCCAGGAGCATACAACTACTTTTTACTCCTTTTGAACCTCAAGCATCACTTCTTCACTATCTAAACAAGAAGGTGATATTCTAAATTTCTAATAACATACCATTATTACTATGCACCTCTTTTCTTTTGCTTGACACATGCCTAGGCTTTTACACGGCTCACAAGACATCTTCAATGTCAATGGAAGTGAATTCAAAGACATAGCTATCTACGAAGCCAATGTAAACTTTCCATTGATTTTGTACATGTAAAAAGCAAAATTGTCTTCGCAGAAAATTTTGGAGTTGGTTACATTAGTCGCAAAAAAAGGGAACCAAGCTATAGCAGTAAGCAATTAACAATAACACCGTACCACATTATTCACTTTCAACATAATACAACTTCAAAAAGTAGCCGCAAGGAGTACAATCAGATATGATGAGACTTTTACCAGCAAGAATAGATGCAGATCGCAACGAAGATAGTCCATACCTTACATGTAGCACAAAGATCATCTGACAAGGATGATACATGAGACAATGGAAGGGATGCATTTATGCATGCAACCTTTCTGAAACCTTCCCTATCCCCTGCAACGCGTTCTTTCAGCCCTCTAAACTCACGGTCCACCAGATACTTCTTATAATCCTACAGAACTTGACAAAAGAAATATAATATCAGCTAAACAGAGGGATTTTGTCACATTGCTGACAGAATATCAATGCAAACAACCATCAATAACGCTATTTTTACCCCAAGCCGCACTCATAGTACTTATCTTCTGGCAACGGAATTGTGTTTAGCTTCAATAATTTCATCACTGAGATGAAACTGGCATTGCACATTTGCACTTGTACATTCCAGCAAAAGGCACATGAATGAATATACAAAAATCTAGATGACATTTTATCAAAACACGACGCTTTGGATTCTGATTTCTCGCTGATATTGCGAGCAAAAATTAAGTCGATATTTGTTCGACATTCTCAGTAGCGCCCAATGTCACAGATGGCAACTCACTGATCCGAAAGTTTGCTTTGTATTGGTATATCGTTCGATGGGCTAAATTTGGTGGGATGTTAACTCTAGAGCTTTCCAGTACTTTCTAGAATAGTGTAGAAGTGTCCAGGTTGATGTTAACTCACTAGCAATGATTCTGAGCTTGTGGGTGCATACAAATGAGGGCTCTAGATTGGGCAAATTCTTATTTCAGACGGGGTTTTGTGACCATTTTATGGTCAAATGTAACGACAATTATTCAACTAGTGTTACACCCTAGGTAAACTATTTTAAAAAAAGCGGTCACATTTGAGTATTTGACTATAAAATAGTTTCAAAAACCCGTCTTATTAAAAACAAGAGAAATTAGTCACCTGAGGAGAGAAGGAATCGTGCTTGAAGTCGTAGAAAGAACGAACTCTAAGACAAGTGGCGGCCAATAATTGTTCATCCGACGTGGCTTCGGCGAGAATTAGCGACGATTTGTCGATGATAAGAGGGTTTAAGGGGGCGGCGGAGACGGCGGCGGAGAGAATGTCGGAGAAGGCGGAGAGTTTGGAGGGAAGGCGGCGCGGTGATGTGAGAGAATGTAACGGCGGTGGTGACAGGAATTGAAGGAATGAAGATGAGGAATGTGTGATGCTCGCCATGCTCATCCAATTTTATTGCCGTCTTTTGACTTTGGATGATGAAAAACTAACTCGCACACAACTACATAAGACACCCTTTAGAAACTCAGTACGACTTTACAAGTCTCCTATATCTATTCTTGTTCCTACCCAACCCCGTCTTTTTATAATCCGCTCAATTGTTGTTCTTTTATTTTGGCATAAGACAATCCCTAAGCGGATATCACGACCCAATTTTACTCTTAATCTCACTTTATTTATCTTGACCTACTTTTACCCTCACTAGCAGAAGGTCACGGCTTAGGTCATCAACCAAATCATTTTCCACTTCACAATTTGTATTATATACTTTTTTATTGTTTTTATTGTTCAACCAATAAAAATTATACACCTAGTAGGTCACTAAAGGTGGTCAATTTTGTTCCACCATGGTCACAAATTGACCTTTTATGTAGAAAATGTCACAAATTAGCAAAGAAGATCATCAATTATCTTTGTTTAATTACATCACTAGTATAAACCTCGTGCAATGCATGATATATATAAAGGTTAGTTTTAAGTGTAGTATATTCCCTCCTAGTCGGTCATTTCTTCCCTCTTTCCTTATTGGGTAAGTCGGGTTTTCTTCCCTCTTTCCCTTTTTGGATGTGGGTTGTGTGTTTTGTGTGGTCTAAATTCATTTGTATGTGGGGTAGTGTGTTTTGTGTGGTCCAAATTCATTTTCTTATTTTTTGTGTAAAGGGGAAAGGGGAAGAAATGAGTGACTAGGAGGGAGTATATACTTATAGATTTTAAACGGTTTTTATCAGATTTCTCATCGTAGTCACATTTTGTTTTGAGATTTTTTTTTAAAGACATAACTAATCAAACAACTAATGATATCATTTTGATATTTTAATAAAAAAGATTTTTTAACATTAATCGAATTGTATCAATGTATAAATTTCACAAATTAGTTTAACCATTATGTTTTGTTATGAAGTTAGTAATAATAGTTTATAATTTTGTTTTATACGAAATATAGTTTATATTTTAATGAAAATATTGTCCTTTAATTTGTATCATTTTATTGAAAATATTACTGTTTTCGTTTAATAAATTTTTTATAGTTTAATGAAATTTTATATCTTAATTAATGAAAGATTATATATCATAATAAGATAACTCTTTATTTTGTTTTCTTGTTTACTTATTTAGTATGTATTCTTACCTCAAACTCTATACATTATCAGTCAGACTCATATCATACTCTACTTTTTCACTTTATTAAAAAAATGTTGGGTTTAAAAAAAAAGAACAAAATTAATATGGCACATTGGATCTTTTAATTTCCAAGACTCAATTTAAGATTTTGTCAAAACTTGGGTAGATTATTGGGAGTATTGAGTGAGTCTTTGCTCAAGACTCATGTGAGTCTTGTCTCAAGACTCACCAATAATCTTACCCTAAAGACTAAAGAAAGAGTGAGGGATCATTTGTAATTATAATTCCATTTGTAATTATAATTAGTGGATAACAAATGGACAACAAGACTCATTTAGTAATCAAATTACTCATTTGAAACTTTCTTAATATAGAAAAGATAACAATCCACTTAAACACCCTAAAAAGAAATAAGACAACAATTAATCAAGAGGGAGGAGTATCATTTTAATCTGTCGTGAGTCATTAAAAAATTTATGAAGCGTGGCATATCAAAATTTGTGTAACCGATATCGGGCTCTTTTTATCGAGTTATTTCACATCACTTGCTTAACTAATGTTTTCAAATAAAGGTTTGGTTATAGCTCAAATAAAATGTTACTCCCTCATGGTAGCATATGCGAAACAATCTACATGTTTGAAGTTTATCTTCTTTTTTACTTTTTCAACTAGTTTTTATAACCGTGAAAATGACGGATGCGTTTGAGGTTAGCTAGTGAGTAGACTATCTATGCATCTGATGTACTACAACTCAAGGTGTAATTTTTCTAAGCTTTATAATATAATTTTCGAGTTTTGTTTAAAGATTATAACCTTTACTATAATAAAATTTATGAGTTCGTTCATTTGAATATTAAGCTCAACAAATTACTTCCTTCATCACACTTTTCTTTTCCCCTTTTCATTTTGGGAGATTTAAGAAAAGAGGATGAAATACTACTACTACCGCTTGAGTTAAATAAATAGAACAATATCATTGGGATAAAAATGATGGTAGCTCAATTATCTAAGGATAATATTGGATGTTACGACTTTTTCTTACTAAATATCGAAAGGGGATGATAAAAATGGGATAAATTTTTTTGGGAGAATTGGAGTAGGGGGCGATAAAAATTGGATGGATCGGAGGGAGTACAATATAACTCCAAAACATTACATATATAAGAATGAAAATTGAACAAACTTTCAAAAAAGACTTATAAAAATACACATAAACTCGGTTACTTATTTGGTTTTACGCACTGCATCAGATGTATGATTTTTTTTACCCAAGGTCAAGCTCACGCATAAATGTAACCTCATTAGATTGGAACTTGTCGACATCTTTATTGTCTTGTGTTGAATATCTTGGCACGTAAAAATGTTGCACGTGACTTGTTATTATAACACCCCTTTTAGCCGGTCAAGGTAAATAAGAATGCTACCATCTCGGTGTCCTGAAGTATGACATATCAAATCGTCAATCCAAAAACAATTAAGTTATTTTATTAAGTAAAATGATAAAAGATACAATTCAATACTCAAACCGGTTACAAAACAACAATACGACTCAACAAATAGTCTAACGACTCAACCACTATCACCATGACTCGTTAAGTCGTCTGCGTCCATGCCTGCCACGAGTCCCCAACAAGCATCATCAAGCCAAACACCTGTTACACGACTACACGACATACAAGGTCAGTTCACATGTACATAATTAACATCATATGCATTCACAATATAATTGTAACACACTATTTACCAAACCAAGGTAAATAAGGATGTTATCATCTCGATTTCTTGAGGTAGTAGATATCATGACGCCAATCCCAAAACAATTAAATTAATTTATTAAGTGAAATGACAAAAGATATAATCCATTACTCAACCTAATACAAGTCAACAAAACGACTTAATAATAGTCTAAAGACTCAACCACTAACGCTATGACTCGATAAGTTGTTCGCGTCCATGCCCACAAATATGAATCCAACAACAATCATCATCAGCCAAACATCTGCTAGACAACTACTCACCATACGTCAGAAATATCGTATGGATCACAGTATATTCAAAAACATACATACAAATGTCAGTTCACATTTACACAACCAACATCATCATACGCAATCATAATATCATGATCACACATATTCGGAGCCATCAAGAAGCACAATGACGACGCCATCAACAAGCACATCGTAACCATCAATCGTGGTGTTATCAACAAGCACACTGATGTGTTCAGGGAACGCCGTACACACAATGGGGCCTACCGCATAAGGTAAATCCTGAAAATGCGTATCAAATACGTATAACGACATTTAAGATTTTTAAAACCGGATATTCAATACGGTTTTGAAAACCGGGTTAGATATCTGTTTTTGCTCATCCCTACTTCCATCCACTTGGGATTGCCTCTTTAAAGGTAGCCAGGGGAATTAGGGTGTTACGCAAATTTAAGAAAATTGATATATTTGAGAGGTTATCGGTTGATGTATTGTTAGAATATGAGAAAAATAAAAGTTTTTAAGTTAAGAATATGCAAATGGAAAGTACAATAATAATAATAATAAAAAAACTACTTTGTCAAGATAAAACCATTAAAATTGCGATAATAAATTATGTTAACTAATGTCAACGTTAATCGTAATATTTTCATATTTATGTAGCAATATATGTATGTTTCTTAAACCCATTATTAGACATTTCTAATAACATTTTATAATTAGTTTACTCATTAAACTATTGGATCTTATGCATTCATAACTAAATAACACAAGGATAAGAAGAAACTTTTTCTCACATTGATTTTGGACGTTTTGGGCACAAGAATAGGACACCTTCCTATACTTGTTCTTGAGCTTAAATGTGAGGGATGAACTCCTAGTTCTTAGTATAAGAACTCTCCAATTAGTAGCACCCAAGACAACCCCAAATCTCTACAATATTATTACTCTGAGTAATATAGTAGTAGCTCTTAATATATATTTCTAGTAACTCTAATTACTATACTTAGTAATTTTATTAGAAATTTTATGAACTCAAGTTGTAGGAAAACTTCTCAAGTTTTTCTTAGAGAGATGAGTGAGTTTTATGAGAGATAAGTTAGATGTTTTGAAAATGTGAGATCAAGTAGAAAACATAAGAGGAACAAGTCCTCTTATGCATGCTTGAAGACCGGCCAAGCATAGGTAGTGTGAATACCTTTTGCTTTTTGTTCTTTACAATATATTAGGTAGGTATCTAGGCTTGATAGGTTATGATTATGTTTTAATTCTTAATTAGAACAATAATCAACACCTAAACACTACCCTAACTACCCCCAAACCGGTTGTCACATATAAAAAGAGTCCATTTTATTTTTTGTGATTTTGTCATTTGTCACATATGTGACATGTGATATGTAACATGTAATTTAGCTTATAAATGTGCATTTAACCAATTTAAATGCAATTTCATAACAAATAATTAGACTTAACATTTTAAGTCATATTTTATAATTACATGTAAATAAAATGGGTCATCTTATATTTGGTTAATATGATCTACAACAGATTGTAATTATAATCAACCAATTTTGTTTATCTCAAATGTTTCATAAACATTATGCATTCTTATTAATATAACAATTAAATTACTAAAATGAATCTTATTTAATCATATTACAATAAGATATATTTCTCACTTACATTATAAGCTTAGTTCAATCTAAGGGATTAACTAATCTGTATCGTTATACAATTAATTAACTTACATGATTAGAGGATTGTCCTTTAAGTGTGACCTCAAGGGATCGACTGGTCACCACCGTCAAACGACAGTAATGTCAAACTCTAGAGAGTCAATCGTTGCCGATTAATGTTGACCAGTTGACTATAATATTCATCATCCCTTTGTATTCTTATTATTGAGATTTAATTATGTGATCACACTATTGTTGAGTACACTTACTCCAACAATATATTATTATAATTATGACATTAGAATAATTCTTACTACAATTACCTTCATATAATGTTTTTCAAAGGAATGTAGTTATTGTAACCATATTGTGTAGTAAACATTGATCGATATCATCTTTTCTAACAATGAAACAATCAAAGAAAACATTGTTTAATGATAAAATAGAGCTATTGATTATACAATTCATCACAGTCTTCAATGTTAAAACAACTAGTTTAGGTTAATTGATATGTTCTCATCAACATCCTCTATATACTAAGGGAATAAGAAAATCAGAATGTTTTACCTCCAAAATGCACTCCCCTAAATATCCTCTATTTACTAATGGGATAAAAAAGTTAAAAAGATTTTTCCTCCTAAATGCATTCCCGTAAACAAGGCAATAATTAAATGAGTTTAGATTTTCTTTAATCAGACACTTATCATTTCATTAACATATCATCTCTTCATGAAACTACAACTTTTTTTGTCTAACTATAAACTATAATCTTTTAATTAAAATAAAATAAAATATGTATAAATAATTAAGTTACAAATTACCAAATCTTTCATTGGTGCTAATGTGTTATTACAAGAGAATGATTTAAAGTATATTACTCCCTATAAAACTAAGTTAAATTATTGTTATAACTAGCTTAAATAAAATTAAATATGTATTGAGAGTACTCAATTTCCTTATTATTTTTGCAACTTGCTATTTTTCTCAAAAAAAAGTACACCGAGGTGAAAAAATTAATTAGGTGTCAATTTAATTTATAAGTAATACACGAAAGTGATACGGGAGCAGTAAAAGAAAATGAAAATGAAGTCTTGATCAGTCGGAATGTGACTCACATTTCTGAAGATTTCAAAATGGGTTCAAATCAAGTAAACTTGATAACATGGAAGAAGAACAACAACGAGTTAACATGGATTTTTGACACGCTTTCAAAGGTGACGTGTTGACTAAAGTCAAACCGTGTGGTGTGTGATAGTGTGTGATGTTCTTAGTTTTCTAATTTCTGTTTTTATAATTTGAATAAAGTAGTGTGGTGATTTTATTTCTTAAAAAGGTAGTGTTGACATTATTTACTAATTACTATATATCTAGGTAGTTTAAGGTAGGTACTAGTAGTATAAATAGAAGGCATTGTAATCAGACTTATTCACACAATTGAGAATTGAATCCAAGTTTATACATGTTTGTTCTTATTAGCTTGCGTGCTTTAAGTTCCATTATTTACTTCTTGCGAGAGGGAAATAATAGTCATTTTTCCTTGCGAGGTTGAATGTTCAGCGTGTTACCTTGATATCTTGCGTGGTTGAGAGTTTACACACGAGTTGGTCAAGTTGTCTTGCGAGATCACTTGTCTAATTCAAGTCTTTGTTGAGTAATCTTGCGAGATTACCTTAGCTAATTCATGTCTTTTATTTTTCCGTTCAAATACATACACAAAAAACACAAAAACACAACAAATCCCGCTGCAACAATATTATACAGAAACAAACGAACACTACCATCAACTGTGCAACATAAAAAAATATCTAGTTTTACATCAGAAAGAGTAAAAATCCGTATATACCATGCATGACGCATACATTGCGCGATATCTAAACTACTTAGTAGTGCATAATTTAATTCATGGGAAACGTCTTCCAAATCTTGTAATTATTCTTTACAAAGTACATGATTTGCACTTAATGTAAGTCAATTTTGCATGCAAGTGTAGAAAACATGGCTACGAAAATGTTAATATGTTCCAAACACAAAATTTGCATTTACGCGTAACTTTGTGAGTTTACACAATTAAGCTCAAACGCACCCATAATTTTCATAAGTAAAAAACCTAGTTCATATTCCCTATCATTCTGGCCAAAGGTAATATTCACGTTTTGGGAGTCAGACATCGTAAAATTTAACCATGAAGAATATCGTTTAAGGTGTGAAATATGAAAGACAAAACTTATATATATATATAGAGATTTGCTATGAAAAAATATTGGGATTTTTACACAGTACCCCTTACTTTTTCGACTTTCTACGTGGTACCCCTACACTTTTTAAAACATACACGGTACTCCAAAATGTTCTAGTTATCACTAAGCGTGACCCTAACAATAATATATGTTAAGTAATCTGTGTTTTAGGCGTTAAGTGATGGTTAAGACGCTTATTTGGCAATGACATGGCATTGAGTTGGCGAGAGAAACGAATAAAAAAACCCTTAGCTTGTTTAATACAACACTTCTACCCTTTCATATTCATACCCCACTTTTGTTTCTTCATCTCAGGCACAAAAGTTAAACCTAATTATTGTCTTCGATCTTCACCTAATTGGCGATCAAATCAGGTATGTTGATTTTCCCTATATTACATTGAATGTCGATCTTGCGTGTTAGCGTTGTTGATCAATTTAGTTGTGTAATTATTTTCTCTGCGTATCTCTAGTGACTAACAAATGTTCCGTGTTGTTAAATTTTTGATCTTTTGTTGAATAATCATTGTATTGCTAACATTTTAATCTTTTGGGTTGATTATTAAATCATTTCCTTTTTATTATGTTTATAGACAATTATGATTTAGAGTTTTAATATTTAATGGATTATGTTAGCTGCTTAAATTGACCGGTTAGGACGAAGAAGAAGAAGAAGAAAGAGAAGCAATAGAAAGATGAACAATGAGATGTGATAATGAACAAGTACATTAAGTAAAGCATTTTGGAAAGAAATTGGGGAAATATTGAATAGAAATGTTAGCTAATTAAATAAACAACAAAAGGTCAACATAAGTATAGAGTAGTCATCACTTAACGCCTAAAATATAGGTTACTTGATGAAAATTAGAGTTAGGGTCACCCTTAGTGATAATTAGAACATTTAGGGGTACCATGTATGTTTCAAAAAGTGTGGGGGTACCACATAGAAAGTCAAAAAATTGAGGGGTAACATGTAGAATATCCCAAAAAAAGTTCATAAAATTCTAGTCTTTTGTACAAAAAAGTCGCGTATAGATGAAGAAATATATGGTTAAAGCATCGTCTCGAATACCACCCGAGAGTAAGTGTACATTTGGTTCAAATGCGAGGAATTATTTTGCAAGAGCTTTACCCTAAAACTAATAAGTCCCGTACTAAGCACAAATTCTCATTGAATACGAAAATTTTCATTACATGTTGAAGACATGTCAAATGTGGTTATTTTAACGCTAAATGTGACCATTTTAACGACACCATGTTATAGCTTAGAACACTAGCTATGGTTATATACTTATATAGTTATATTACATCTTAAAGGGGTCAAATTTACTCTATATTCAGCTTGTGACGAAATGTGACTCATCTCCAGCAAGACTTATTGAATAGTAAAATACTCGTAATTAATTGTAGTCTAAATATTCCAACAATAGGTCTCAGCGAAGTGAGAAACTAACTTGCCATCCACTTACCTTTTTGTGAAAGGTAACCCGATCCGTTTTCATTGAAAACAGATATCATTTTCAATGAAATTACTCCCTCCCTTCAACTCCAAATAACCCATGATGCCATGGCACACAATTTAATGGCAACATAAACAACAATAAAAGAGAGGAAGTGGGCCTGAATAATTATTGATAATTATAAGAGTTAAAACATGATTAAGATGAAGCTAAACTTTACCAAGTGGGGCTGAAAAGTTGAAAGTCCCACCATATTCAATTTCCCACCAAATGAAAAATTCAAAGTCCCACCAAAATCAGTTTCCCACCAATGAAAAATTGAAAGTCCCACCAAATTTCAGTTTCACACACATTGAAATGTTTGAATGTCCCACCAAATAAATACACATTCACTTTTGCCATTAGTTCACGTTTTTTTACAATTAAAGGTGAGAATTTGACAGCCAAAGTCTGTCCATATTAGTCCATATTACAGCCAAAATCTGTCCTAATTACTCCAAAATTACACCAAAATACAATCCAAAATACACACAAATACCCTAAAACAACATATTCCAATGGTGGGTAAGAATCTGACAGAAACTCAGAGGAAAATTATTGTGCTATGGCTGCTTCAACAAAGTGAAAATGGCTCCCTTCCGCGAGGCGTAATCAACGAAGCGGCTGTGAAGTGGGATGTTACGAGGCAGAGAATCTCAGTTCTTTGGAAGAGAGCTAAACAACAGCAAGAATCAGGTGAGACTCTAACTTTCAAAAGTAATCGTTATGGAAATACAAACAGAAAAAGGATTCTGCCAAATCTAGAACAAATAAAAGCCATGGATTTCACAAGTAGAGGTACCATTGACATGCTGTCAAAAACCCTTAAGGTTTCAGTTGGGTGTGTCCATTCTTGGGTGGTTGAAGGGCTTTTCAAACCTCATACAAGTAGGCTTCATCCAACATTGAGCGAAGAAAATAAAATACATAGGCTAAAGTTTGCACTCGAAGCATTAGAGCAACATCAAGAACAAAATCAGATTGTCTTTAAGGATATGCGTCATATCATTCACATTGACGAAAAGTGGTTCTACCTTTCGCGGGACAACAAAAGGTATTATGTGGTTGGTGGGGAAGACTTACCATATCGATCATGTCAATAAAAAAGATACATTACGAAAGTAATGTTCACGTGTGCAGTTTGTAGGCCACTTTTCAATGAGGTTGGGGAGATGATTTTTGACGGAAAAATTGGATTGTTCCCGTTCACAATTGAACAACCAGCACTACGTAAAAGTAAAAATAGAGTCGCGGGTACTTTGGAGACAAAAGCAGTAGAATCAATAACAAGAGCTGTCACCAAAGATTGTTTAATCAACAAGATAATACCAGCAATTAAAGCTAAGTGGCCAGCATCATCAAGCAAAAACATTCTCATACAACAAGATAACGCAAAGCCACACATCAAGAATAATGACGCAGAATTCAGACAAGTCGCAAGTTCAGATGGTTTCAATATAGAGTTGGTTTTCCAGCCACCTAATTCACCCGATTTGAACACAAATGATCTTGGGTTCTTTAGTGCTTTGCAATCATTACAAGCAACCAAGCAAGCAAGAAATGTGGTAGAGTTGGTGAGTGTAGTAGAAGCATCATTTTTAGAGTACAATCCAACAAAACTAAACAAAATTTGGTTAAGCTTACAAGGGGTAATGGTTGAAATAATGAAAGTAGGGCACAAGAATTTTTCAATTCCACATATGAAGAAGGACCAACTACAATCACAAGGCTGCCTCCCAATCAACATTGCGGTAGATGAGAGTCTTGTACGAGAATGCATACTTTACTTAATTGAATTAGGTCACACAAGTGGTTTGGAAGATTTAATGCAAAACTTGGGGTATGATGTTTAGGGTTTAAGGCAGCATAGCGAAGCTTTTTTTGTTGTTGTCTAAGGTAGTGATGCAGGTTGTTTTTGGCTGTCAACGGTAGTGGTGAAGGTTGTTTTTAATATTCAAAGTAGTTTACACCATAAACAATAAACCAATTATGAAGGTTATTGTTTATGATGCCAACTAGTGAAGGTTGTTTTTTGGTTGTCAAAGGTAGTGAATGTTGTTTTTTGTTGTTAAAAATTGTCGATGTAATGCAATGCAAATGGAATGAAATTATTGAAGTTTTATCATCATTGACTTTAAACATCAGCAAACAGAAAACACAAACAGGTTCTTCATCATTGAGTTTAAACAGAAGCAAACCTCTTATCTCCTCCGACACCACCATACCTCACACACACCAGCAAACAAGCAAACCAATAAGCCATCAAACACGTACATCATCAAACAGGAAACACAAAAAGGTGTTCAAATATGTGAAATGACAGGAAATTAATAACCATCATCATAAAAACAGCAAAACTTTATCACATGTAACAACTCTCAAACCAATAAGGTGTATCATCATTGAGTTTGTGTACACTACTTATGCCGCCATACATACACACACACACACACACGCACACACACACTTAGGGTGGCATCAAAATGATGCCGTCCATCTAAGGTAGACCATGTGGTGGCATAACTAGTGAATTAAGGCCTATCATCATTGAGTCGAGACAACAAACAAATCAGATGCTCATTATGTCATTTAATACACTCTCAAACCAATTAGGTTTATCATCATTGAGTTTAAACAGAAGCAAACCTCTCATCTCCCCTGACACCACCATACCTCTCATACACCAGCAAACAAGCAAACCAACAAGCCATCAAACACGTACATCATCAAACAGGAAACACAAAAAAGTGTTCAAATATGTGAAATGACAGGAAATTAATAACCATCATCATAAAAACAGCAAAAATTTATCACATGTAACAACTCTCAAACCAATAAGGTGTATCATCATTGAGTTTGTGTACACTACTTATGCCGTCATACATACACACACACACACACACACACACACACACACACTTAGCGTGGCATCAAAATGATGTCGTCCATCTAAGGTAGACCATGTGGTGGCATAACTAGTGAATTAAGGCCTATCATCATTGAGTCGAGACAACAAACAAATCAAATGCTTAATATGTCATTTTATACACTCT
Organism: Heliosperma pusillum; assembly: GCA_022085475.1. Lineage (NCBI taxonomy): Eukaryota > Viridiplantae > Streptophyta > Magnoliopsida > Caryophyllales > Caryophyllaceae > Heliosperma > Heliosperma pusillum. The sequence goes on from JAIUZE010004876.1 coordinate 37,576, forward strand.
CAAACCAATAAGGTTTTATCATCACTGAGTTGACACAACAAACAAATGAAATGCTCAATATGTCAATTTATATACTCTCAAACCAATAAGGACTATCATCATTGAGTCGACACAACATACAAATCAAATGCTCAATATGTCAGTTTATTGACTCTCAAACCAATTAGGTTTATCATCATCGAGTTTAAACATCAGCGAACCTCTCATCTCCACTAACACCAACAAACCTCTCATACACCAACAAATAAGCCATCAACCAGCAAACACATCGTCAACCTCTCATCTCCTCTAACACCAACAACCAGCAACCAGCAAACACACCATCTAACACATTATCAAACAAGAAACACAAAGTGTGCTCAAATCAGCATAAAACACAACATCAATGAGCATGTATCATCACGATCATAACAAATCACCATCAAATCACAATAAAAACATTTAATAGCGGTTGTACCATCACGAGCATGTATCATCACAATAAAATCAGCAAAAATAACGATTAAATCACCAGCAAAAATAATCACGATCAAATCACCAGCAAAAATAATCATCATCAAATCACATGCAAACGGTTGAAAGAAAAAAAAAATTAAAAAGGGAAAGAAATACAACCTCCCTTTAGCGGCTGCGTATAGCGATCGAACGCGAGGAAGTAGTGTACAAATAAACTCAAATAACCCCTCGTGTTCTGGTAGATCTGGGTCCAACAACTCATGACGAACTTTTTCCTTAATAGCAGGAGGAGTACCATAAATTTTTTCATAGAAAATATTGTCAATTTCTTCATGCTCGGGTGTATTAGGGACGATAACAATATCTTGATCAGGAAACTCAGTTTCTGGAACAAAAGTATCCAATGAATTCGTTGAATCAGGGAAATACATATGAGAGTTAGAGAAATCAACATTAGATTCCATAATAATTAGACGGAGTTATTATTGATGAAGAGAGTATGAGGGAGAGAGAGACGAGTGTTTGTAAGAGACGAGTGTTTGTGAGAGACGGGTGTTAGAGAGAGAGGCGGCTGGAAGATGATGTTTCTAGGGTTTCAGAAATAAGGAGGGATAAGGAGGGATTTATGAATATAGGGAGAGATAAGGAGGGATGAATGTGAGAGACAGAGAGTTGGTTGGGTGGGTGGGAAATAAATGAGAGAAAAATGAATGATCGGTAATTTTTGGAGGGAGTAATTAGTTGGGTTGCTATATTAATTAGATGGGTGGAAAATAAATCATGGGAATTAAGCAATTAATAAGGGTGTAAGTGGTTGTAATGGAATGGCATACTATGTAAATAACAAATCAATACAAGGATAAAGTGAGAAACAAATTTACCCAAAAAGGTAATGGTGTGTTTGGAGTTGAATTACCCATAAAGGAAAGTGGGTTGTTTGGAGTTGAAGGGAGGGAGTATGTCATATCTCAAACATCCACTCCACCAGGCACCACCGAATATATTAAGAAAAATGTTTAGAGGATTCGGCACTTAAATCTAATATTGATGGCAAATTACCTAGGATTTTAGGCTTACTATGTACAATTAGTCTTACTTAAGACCACTGTCTTACCCATAAGACGGGTTGTTTTAATACCATATTATAGAATATGGATCTTTTTTTAAACAACCGGGTAGCTACTCTATATAATAGGGGGAGGCTGACTTGATTGAAGTTGACTAGCTAAGCATGCATTACACTTCACTCTCCTCAGTCACTCTCTTTAAATCATTAAAATAAACAAGATACTCTCATAAAAACTATTCTCCTCCTCATTTATTTATTTCTCTCTCTACTCTCCAAAATACCGAGTTCTTCATTATCAGAAATCCCTCAAAAAATTGTTACCATGAGACGGTGGCTAAGAGAACTCCTCCAGCCAAGAAAGTTAATATTTGCCTCGAAAATATTGAAGATGAAAAAGGCAGTTTAATGATTTGCTTGTTTTTTTGTTACCCTTTTTTATTTATTTTGTCACCATTTTGTTGTTTGCATGATAGATCTTGAAAATATTAAAGATGAGAAAATATTGAAAATGTTTTTTCAAAGTGTATTCATTTTGTGTTCATAACGCATGTTTCAAATGTACAAAATGTTTCCATTTTGCATTCAAAATGCTTCGTTATTTTATATAAAAAAAAAAGATTTTGCATTAAATTGAAGATATTGTCATTTTAGTAAAATTGTTTGAAATTTATTTGTATTAAAAAGTGTCACATTGTGATAATTTTTTGTCCTAGACTGATGCTTAAAACCATCTTAATATGAAAGATGTTTCCAGTTTTGTAAATAATATAACTATTTTGTATATTTTGAGAAAAATGTTGTCATTTTTGTGAACAATGTAACCGGTTTATTAGTTGACAAATAAAATGAACATGATGAACTGCCATTTTGTGATTTGTGTAGTAACATGTAGCTATTTTGTCTGAACAATGTTAATATATTGTATAACATGAAAAAAATGTTATTCCGTACCATTTTAATTGAACTATGGTACCAGTTTATTATTTGAGAAATACATTGAAATTATTGTTATTTTACGAATAAGTATAAACATGTTGCCATTTTGACTAAACAATGTAACCATTTTTCTATGTCAGCAGATTATTATTTTATGAATGAGTATTATTTGACAAATACACTAATTTCATTTTGCCATTTTCTTTGTAAAATGAGAAAGTTGTTGTCATTTGTCTTGGGCTATGTAACCAGTTTATTGTTTGACAAATAAACTAATCATGTTGATATTTTGTGAAGTAATTTGTAGGAATGTGTTGCTATTTTGTGTGAATCATGCAACCATTTTGTTTATCATGAAATTCGTGTTGAGATTTTGTGTGCAAATGAGAAAGATGTTGTCATATCTCTTGAACAATGTGACCAATTGAGTGTTTTGAGCAATACATTAAAATGTTGCCATTTTGTGCAATAGGATAAGTGTATCCATGTTTTGAGCAAGAAAATAAGTGTATCCATGTTTTGTGCAAAGTGTATCCATTTTGTGTTCATAATGTTTCATTTTTTCAAAATGGTGACATTGGATGAGTACGTTGTTACCAGTTGTGTACGATGGCATGCTGATCTTTTATACGTTTCTCGAAATTGTCATATATTAACAAAATGTTGTACTTTTATACGTTTCTAGAAATAAGCAGCCAAAACCAATTAAATTCGTGAAGAATATTCGTGAAGTTGGGGAACCATCAAAGAGGTAGAGAGAACATCAAATTTGTCATCACGAAGCATGACGTTTATGATGTATTCATGCTACTATGCACTACACAGATAGAGGTGCAGCTGACCTCGCCTAAGAAAAAGGATAATACGAGTCAAGAATTAGTGGCGTCATACAATGTAACCACTTAGTTTTAACATGTTGTCATTGTGTGAGAATAATGTAACCGCATAATGACTAATCAACATCACTTTGCCATTTTCTTTGAGAAAGATGTTGTCATTTGTCTTTACTAATGTAACAGTCTTCTTTATCATATAAAAGATGTTATCATTTATTTTGAACAATGTTACGAGATTATTATTTGACGTATAAACCAAAGATGTAACCATTTTGTTTTTAATCAAAATTATTTTCCATTATCTTTGTAAAATGAAAAAGTTGTTGCCATTTTTGTTAACACTGTAACCCAATTGAATAATTGACCAATAAACTGGCAATATAACCACTTAGTTTTAATATGTTGCCACTGTGTCAGAACAATGTAACCACATAGTCTTTAATAAACGCCACTTTTGTCATTTCTTTTGTAAAATGAGAAAGATGTTGTCATTTATGTTAAACATGTAACCATCTTCTTAATAATATAAAAGATGTTACCATTTGTTTTAAACAATGTTACCTATATATTATTTGACATACAAACTGAGCATGTTGCTAATATATGATTGGTAGAAACATGTTACCATTGTGACTGAGCAATGTAACCATTTATTTTAATCAAAATCATTTTGCAGTTTTTTGAAAACTTAAAAAATGAAAAGGACGTTGCCATTTTGTTAACAGTGTAACCAATTGAATAATTGACCAATAAACTGGCAATGTAACCACTTAGTTTTAATATGTTGCCACTGTATCAGAACAATGTAACGACATAGTTTTTAATAAACATCATTTTTGTCATTTCTTTTGTAAAATAAGAAAGATGTTGTCATTTGTGGTAAACATGTAACCATATTCTTAATAATATGGAAGATGTTACCATTTTTTTAAACAATGTTACCAGTATATTATTTGACATACAAACTGAACATGTTGCTAATATATGATTGAGTGGAAACATGTTGCCACTGTGACAGAGCAATGTAACCATTTATTTTAAATCAAAATCATTTTGCCATTTTCTGTCAACTTAAAAAATGAAAAAGATGTTGTCATTGTCGTTAACATTGTAACCAATTGAATAATTGACAAATAAACTGGCAGTGTAACCACTTAGTTTTAATATGTTGCCACTGTGTCAGAACAATGTAACCACATAGTTTTTAATAAACATCATTTTTGCCATTTCTTTTGTAAAATAAGAAAGATGTTGTCATTTGTCGTAAACATGTAACCATCTTAATAATACGAAAGATGTTACCATTTGTTTTAAACAATGCTACCAGTATATTATTTGACATATAAATTGAACATGTTGCTAATATATGATTGAGTGGAAATATGTTGCCATTGTGACGGAGTAATGTAATTATTTTTTTTAATAAAAATCTTTATGCAATTTTCTGTCAACTTAAAAAGATGTCATTTCTATTGAACAATGTAACCAATAGGCCATGATAACATTATTCCCTTTACAATTATAAGTAGGTCAGGCTTTGCGCACGCTTCTTCACATTATCATGAAAACCTCCACACGAGCAAACAATAAAGTATCTCTCCTTTTCAGCAGTGCCCTTGTCATTGACTCGACGTAGTGTGTTTTTCCTAATACTAAACCCCATTAACTGGGAGTGTCGTTTGAAGGCCTCATATAATTCCTCCGTCTTCTCGCCAGTTAAGACAACGAGAGAACCAGACACATTAATGTCTGCACGGATAGAAGATAATAACAAACTTAATCAGAATGCAAAATGGATACAAACTATACATATATGGTTACAAAATGCTTACAATTAACGTAAAATTGATATTAATGAACAATGATTGAAATACATTAAATACGACATAAAGATCGAAAACATTAAACATCAACAAAATATTGTTGTTTAGACAAAGTGATATAAATGCATCAATCATGAAAAAATCACACAAAATGCACTGTAACATATTAATAGTTCGACTAAGTGTCCAAACAAAATAGGTGTAAATTGTGACATTACGGTAAAGTATAATCCATTATATCAACGAACACAAAAAAGTTAAACATTAACACCATTCATAAACCTTATTCAACATTGACAAATAGTAAACCTGAGTTCACCATTGATAATGCTAATAACATACACCTTTACTAAACATAACCTGAAAAAATTGGTATGAAAAAAGAATGTTATGCAAAGAAACAAACTTACTTACCTTCAATTCTAAAGACATAGCCTTTTGTCCCAATTTCCACAATAATATCGTCAATAGAGTTTTCTATGTTCATGATCTGCTCTTCATTTTTCGGTTCCATATTGAGGGTATGAATAATGCAAAAGGTTACATGAATTTTAAGTGAGGGTAAAAATATTAAACAAGGTTCATCTTTTAAAAAAGACATTTAATAAAATTAATGATGAGAGGATTGTAGATTAAGACACACAAGTATGATTTATGAATGAGATTTAATTAAATTAATGAATGGAGAAAATAAAAGTGTGAATTATGAGGTTGAAGATGAGTGATTTGCGAGATATTGGATGTAAGATGGAGTTGCATAGTACAAAATAGGTAATGATGACATAGTAGTAGCATTTAATGCATTGTGTGCTACAAAATAATAGAATATTAGAGGTGTGTAGTGCATTTAATGCTGGCCAGAAAGTCAGAAATCACAAGTCAATAATCGGGTCAATATTGGAGGATATGGGTCGAATTGACCCGTCTTATTGTGTAAGACGGATAGGGGTGGTCTGAAATAAGAATTGGTGTACTATGTACCTTAGTTATAAGAATATTGTACATTGAAGAAACTCTGTCCCAAGACATTTCAACAAGTAGTAAATATCATATACTTACTCCTTTCAACTCCACTCTACCAAATTATTTTTTCACATTTGCCGAGACGCGTTTTACGCGCTAAATATCGTTAGTTACGTGTTTGCAAAAATTATAAAAGTTTGATATTAATAATGTACTCGTAAAGACAAATCAAGCAACACATGGATATATTTTCACTTATATATTGAGAGAAAATTGCAATTAGGTATCGACTCATGAATAGTGTGCAAAAATGAAAGTGGTAGAATGGAGTTGAAGGGAGGAAGTAGGATATATTACGAAGATAATTATTTACTACTTGTTAGAGAATAATTATGCTATTTAGTCACAATAATATGGGTCAATGACTAAAATAATACGTATAATCCTATGAGGTCACACATAGAGTTGGCAAAAGCTGACCGATCCGACCCGTTAAAACCCGAAAATTAGGTGAACCGAAATCGACCCGACTCTACTCGAACCCCACCCGCTAACCGATAGCAGCCTTATTTTTACCAACTCGAACTCGACATGAACCGACCCGTGACCTGATATTGACTCAACCCGAAGGATAACCCGATAATGATCTAGCTTAATTATGGTGTAAATAGGGCTAAATTATTGATACTTCTTTATCATAATTATTGTCACTTAAAACTACAACGAATACACTTACACATTTTTTAAACATAAAATTACACATCAAAACCTAAAATATAAAATAAAATATATGCTTATAACCTGACCTGCTAATGACCTAACCCGACTTGCCACACGCTGATGACCCGACCCGAAGATGACCCGACATGAGCTGTAACCGACCCGAACCCGTTACTGACCCGACACAACCCGAACCCGATATGACTCAACCCACTTTAACCCGACCCATAACCGGCCCGAGTGACTCACACATAGAAGTATAATCAAGAAATAGTATCAATGCTCTAAACACGGATATGAGGCACATGTTTTTGGAAAGGAATAAGAGTTATTTCGTTATTCCACCTAGACTCTAGTATTATGGTATACTCCGTATAATATCATATATTCCCTCACATCCAAACCAAATGTAACACTTACCTTATTCGGACAATCCAAACTACACTACCCATTCCTTTTTTGGTAACAATTAAGACCAACTACTCCTAATATACCCTACATATTTACACAATATGTCATTACCCCACTCACCCAACTAACATTAAATACTCAAGAGCTCATACTTCCATTCTAATACTACCCTTCATTTTTTTACTTTTTCTTAAAATTTGTGCTTTATTCCATGTTACCTTTGGTTTGAATGAGATGAAGTATATAAAGGGTTCTAGGGTGATGAAAACTAACTCATTTTTAATAAGAAACGACAAGGGAAAAAAATATCTTATTCTTTCTAAATAACGCATGCCTCAAGCACCCATAAAACTAAGAGAGTGATATTAATAATTCTCTTTCGTTCTAGGAAGCATGAGTTTCCAGGTTGTGCTTGTGGACCGAGTAAAGGGGCAACAAGTGAGACTTTCTTATCTCTCATATAAATTATTTGAGAAATTTATACTTTAAAAGGTATATAGTTAACGACTTAACGAACGTTTGCCTCTTATTCTTACCATTTGTGAAACATTAATTATAGTTCGGATTCTCAACACAAAAGAAAAATACTAAGTCTTGCTTGTGATGGGGACGAGTCAAATCTCACTTACAGAGAGTAAGTGGCAAGGCAAGTGGAGGTTCTATTTGTCACCCACTTGCCTTGTGACTTACTCTTTATGAGGGATTGAGGGCGATTTGACCCGTCGCAAGCTTGCGACGGATCGCAGCATCGAATGAGAATTTGTGAAAGAAAAATGTAAAGTTTTGACTTATGAGTAACAGTAGGTCTTGCTTGCGACGGATCGGATCTTGCGACGGGTATTTTGTGAGAGGAAATGGGTAGAGGGGACAAGGTGGGCACCCCCCATGTGTTTCTCCACTCACCCTTGATGGGTATTTTGTGATAGAATATGGTATCCGTCTTAAGCTTGCGACGGATAGTGTCCGTCACAAATGAGAATTTGTGTATGAGTAATAGTAAGGCGTAATATAGCAACTCTTTAATTAACTTATGAACTTAACAAGGCACAGGTACAGGCTGAGTGACGGATTTGACTTAAACAATAAGTTATACGTCACCCATCACCCATGTATTGTCATTTCTCACTGTCTCGAAACATTTCGCTGCCAACGGCCTTACATTGATAGTTTCCATTACCCGCTGAACAATCAATTACACGAGCAATCTTCCTCATTTCTTAAACCAATAAATCTTACTTAAAACGAATACTTCATCTCTTCAACTCCACACTCTCATACTCCCTCTATTCAAGTTCAAACACAACATTTTTCTTTTACACGTTTGCCAACGCACGAATTGCAACGTAAATATCTCGAGTTTTACATTATAAAAAATATAAAAATTTGATATTCTTATTATACTTACAAAAGCGGACCAAACAAGATCCACATTCCACATTACCACAAGAATAGTGTCAAAAAAAAATGTTGCATTTAGAGTTGAATGGAGGGAGTATTACTTTTTTACATTTGTCAAGACGTGTTTTACGCTGTAAATATCGTTAGCTACGTCTTTGCAAAAACTATAAAAGTTAGATATTTTTAATGTATTCGTAAAGACAAATCTAACAAGATCACACATGAATATATTTTTTACTTATATATTGAGAGAAAAGTGCAATTAGATGTTCACTTATAAATAGTGTACAAAAGTGAAAGTGGTAGAGATGAGTTGAAAGGAGGAATACTATCTATTCTGAGCTTAAGATGAGTCAAATACAACCAAGTGATGGTAATAAAGACAAAACCTTTGGTCTATTATAGGCAAGAAGTAGGATGCTTTATTATTATTTTTTAATGATTAGATTAAATTTGGATTGATGGTTGTAAATTTACTTGAAAATGAAAAGACAAATGAGAGAGCTTTAAATATTTAATATTATAATTTTTGTGATAGAAATGGACAAAAAAAAGAGAGATGATCCATTTCCCAATTACACCACAAGTAAGGATCCTCTCTATTTCTAAAAAATAAAACCCGAGAAATATTGACGATATTTTTGAAAAATATAATCGACCTGTCTATTTCCAAATTTACTCACCTTGTCCACGTACTAGTAAGTAAACATTGTTTTTTTTATCAGAATTAGCTTAGGAATACAACTAATTATATTAGGATTGATTATATGTAGACATGACAAATAAGTCAATATGGTTCCCCGAACCGTACGATCGCCTGGAAAGTCACGGCCTCTAAGATCCGCAATCCGGGAGAGCCACCTCTTAGACATGATCTGGGCAGCGTTATGATCCCTACGCCCAACCGCTTTACTAGTGATGATTCAGAGAAGAAGATGTCACCAGAAATAACAACTTGTTTTCAAGATCATCGACATGACGTTGAGTATTCGGGTGGCGAGGAGGAGGAGGAGGAGGAGAAAGAGAAAGAGGGGGAGAAAAACGGTGACGATCGGTTCTTAGTGGACCAAGCATCCGAGTTACCCTTGCAAAGAGGATCCCCTGAGATAATTTAGGCCGATATTCGAGTTTTAGAGAGAGATCCTCGAGTACGGGGAGGAAAGAGCCAAAGACGGATCTATCTTGGCGCCTCATATCTCCGGTTCTGGGTGGACCTAGTGTACCGGTGCACTCAAGAAGGTCATCCAACTTCTTCGACAACCACGTGTGCCCAGTTTTGTACTCGGAATAAGAAGCACACGTGCAATTAAGGACGAAAAACCGATGGGTGTGACATACCAACAACCTCAACGAATGCCATTTTGAAAACCCTATCACCGCCAAAATTCTCAAATGAGAACTATTTAATGCAATTTGAATAATAATTAGGTAATAAAAAAATAAAATATAAAATTACATTATGTAAAAAGACCTAAAATCAAATAAATATAATTAAAATGTCCGGTCGCGGAGGAAGTTTCGATACTCAATGTCCGATCCATGGCTGAATGTTGACAATCAACGTCATAACCGTCCAACCAAGGACATACGTTGAAACATCCATCCATGGAACGAACGTTGAGTATCAACACGTCCAGCCATGTAGGAACGTTGATACTTAATGTTCAGTCCATGGACGACGTTGGGTATTAACGTTTCTCCATGGCAACGTTCAATACTGAAAGTATCTCCTATGGACGAAATTTAGGTATCGATGTCCAACTATGTTTGTATGTTGTCACAAAATTATATGAAACGTAAGCTAATTAAATTTACGCAGAGAATTAATACGAAAGCCAAAACTATAATTGCGCAATCTAACGCGGATTCGAAAACCAAAAATAACATTTACGATGCAATTAATTAGTATTTTGTTAACGTTCGAATAATTGATTCGGTAGTATTTGACCCGTCTAACCAAGACTTACTGTTATGTTAAAGAATTTGGATAATGTACACTTATTCTCGAGAAGTCTTAAGTTAAACTCGAGTCTTAAGAATTCAAGACTCGACTTAAGACTTGCGAATAATAAAATAATATATTATAGATAGTAAGATAGTAAGGCCTTGTACTTTCGGACTTAGTTTTGTCAAACTAAATTGAACTGAATTTAGGAGTTTAACTTTTCAAAATTAAACTTATAGGAGGGGAAATTAACAAAAATGAACTTCTAAGAGCTGTAGACCTGTAGTTAACTTATAAAAGCTTAAGTTATTGAAAAATGGGTATGAGTTGAGCTTAACTTTTCTCAACTAAATTTGTAGGAGATGAAATGAACTTATAAGAGCTAAACATGATTTATAAGAGTTGTACTATTATGATCTGAATCTAAAAGCGAAAAACCGAACTTAAACGGAGTAACTTTAAGTCTAAATGATAGTATGTTTAATTTAGGGAGTGACTAATAATCTACACTAATTCTCGTTTAAGACGGAGGTATCCGTCTTAACCGTAAGACGGGTCAAATAATATACCAATTGTACATATAAGACAAAACACAATGCATTGATACTAGCAAAAAGATACTCCCTCCATTCAACTTCAAATACAATATTTTCTTTTTTTTGACACTATTCATGAATGGAGAGAATCTTTACGATTTCTTGCAATATGTAAGACAAAATATGGTCATGCGGGATCTTGTTAGATTCGCCTTTATAAATACAATTAGAATATCGAAATTTTATATTTTTTATAATGTAAAACCCTAGATATTTACATTACAAATCGTGCGTTGGCAAACGTGTAAAAGAGAAATGTTGTGTTTGGAATTGAATAGAGGAAGTATGTCTTATTCATGCAAGTGACCAATTATTTGACCCGTTTTAACTTAAGACGGATATCTCCGTCTTAAGAGAGACTTATTGAATACACTAAACCCCCATTATAAGTTTAGTGATAATGATAGTATGGTTAATTTAGACTTGTAAACTAAAATGCACAAATTTTTATTTGTGACGGGTTGACCCATCGCAAGCTTAAGACATGTCAAGTCCTTATCATAAAGAGTAAGTGAAAGGGCAAATATGGAGAGATGAAGCCCCCACTTACTCTTTGTGAATGAGACTTGACCCGTCTGAAGATTATCGTCAGTGAGACATGTTGATCGTAATGACTACTGAGACGCAATCCGTCCTAATTTGGTTGAAGTAGGATTGTAGAAAGCAAGAAGTAGGAGTCGTAGACTCGTAGGAGTATTTGGTAGTTGGTACTCTTGGTAGTACATGCATGTTATTGTGTTAATAGGGGTAGAGCCTACATATTCTCCTGAGAGGGGAAACGTAAGACAGAAGGCAAAAGATGTGACGCAGAGATTAGAGTTGTATACTTTCGGCAGTTGTCAACGTGTGATTCTTTCATGTCCACTCTCTCTCTTTTCTTTTCTTTTCTTTTCTACTGTGCTATCAGACTCCCATTCATCTACACATATCCTCCTTAATCTCAAACTATACTAATAAAATACGTAATATGGAGTACTTGTAAAGTTGTAATAATAAATTCAATAAGTCTTATTTACAGGGCGATTCGTTGCAAGCTTAAAACCCTCTAAAAAAGTAAGCGCGGGGTAAACGAAGCCCCTCACTTGTTCTCCACTAGCTCTTCGTGAAGGGGCTTGACCTGTCTTAAGCTTGCGACGGGTCGTAAGACTTGTTGATCCCTATGAGCGCGTTGAAATCCGAATTTCAAGTTAAAAAATAGGTTTTGTTCAACTAGTTAACACAGACACTCTTCCTAATCAGTCGTCACGTGTCAGACACCCGTACACACGAACACCTATAAACAAGGAATGAGAGGTCGAAAGACTAAAAAAGATTGATTAGAAGAGAGTTTGAGCGAAAAATGAGAATAAATTATAGTTATAGTCAAATTTTACTTTCGATTATTTACATTTAATATTAGATACTAGATTTCATGCCCGTGCGATGCACGGGTTTACGTTAATGTCATTTTCATAATTTTCCTATAACAATTAACTTGTAAAAATAAAATTTTAAAATTTTAAGACTATAATAAAATATACTCCGTAATATTTAAGAAAATAATATTAATATATTGATTCAACTTCTATTTTAAACATATTTTACCAACCTTTCCAAGAATCAAGTTATATTTGATCTATATGACTCGAAAAATGATCCAAGGTACCTAAGAATTAAGCTCTCTAAGACAATGCTTACAACTTAGAGAATCAAAAGATTTTGGGTTGATCACCCTAGCTTATGGTAATTGTCCGATATGGGGCAATGCTACTATTTATAGGTATTAGTATCTTCACTATGCACACTTAAATTATTTTTCAAGGTGGAATATATAACATACTAAGAATTACACCAAGTATGTGCAAATAATATGAGATTTTATACTAAAATGATAACATTTTTTTACTACGAATCTTATAATTAGATTATTTTCACAATTAATACAAAACTTTAAGAGTTCTCTAAAACAATATTTGAGAGACTTAAACGATTTTGGATTGATATCTAAGTCCAAGGACGACTCTTATGTATAATCGCATGATCACTCCAGCTTATGATATTTCTCCGATGTGGGAGAATTCCTCTATTTATACATAGTATATTCACCACACTTATATTATTTTTCAATGTGGGACAAATAACATATTTAGTTGTACACCATTAAAATTATTATTTATGATACTTTCTTAAATTTTTATTTATGATATTTTCCTTAATTAATTTTGATGATGTAAATTTCATTAAGGCGGGGATAATAATACAAACTTTTAAGAGTTCTGTAAGATAATACTTAAGAGATTTAAAAGATTTTGGGTGAATATCTAACTTTGAAAGATGACTTATTTTCACAATATTTTTTTTGTGAAATGAAATGTAAAAGGTTTTATATAAAAATTATAAGCATCACTTGAATATAATACAGGAAATGTATATTGAGATAAATAAAAGATTTTTCACTTTATTTTTTTATGATACCTTCCTAAATTCATTTTTGATAATGTAGGTTTCACTAATGTGGATACAAACTTTTAAGAACTCTCTAAGACAATATCTAAGAGACTCAAAAGATTTGGGTTGATATCTAAGTTCTAATGATAACTCATATTTATAATTATAGGATCACTCCACCTTAGGATAATTTTACGATGTGAAACAATTATACTATTTATACGTAGCATATTTATCATACTTGTATTATATTTCAATGGAGGACAAATAACTTATTAAGTAGTACATCATCAAAATTATTACTTATATAATACTTTCCTAAATTTCCTAAATTAAGTTTGATGGTTTAAATTTCATTATTGTAGAGATAAAATACAAACTTTTAAGTGTTCATTAAGACAATACTTAAGAGACTAAAATGACTCCAATTTATAATCATATTTTTTATCACTCCACCTCATGATATTTTCCGACAGAGGATAATTTTACAATTGATACTTAGTATATATATTTATCACAAATACATTATTTTTCAATGTGGGACTAATAACTCATTAAGTAGTTTGTCATCAAAATTATTATTTATGATACTTTTCTAAATTAATTTTTAATAAAGTAAATTTCACTATTGTGACGATTATAATACAAATTTTTAGAATTCTTCAACACAATACTTAAGAGACTTAAAAAATTGTGGGTTTATACCTAAGTTCAAGGATGACTACTATTTATAATCATATAATCACCATATGTTATAGTAATTTTTTGATGTGGGACAATTTACTATTTATATGTAATATATTCACCATACATACATAATTCTTCAATGTGGGATCGGACTAATAAAAAACTAAATAGTACACCATCTTTTTCTATATTAGAATAATAAAAGAATATTTTAAAGGTCACTTACTATATTTTAAAAGTCTTTTATTAACAATATAAAAAAGATGATCATATTTATGATCACTCTACCTTATGATAATTTTTCAATGTGAGACAATTTTACTATTTATACATAGTATATATTATACATAGTATATATTCACCAGTCACCATATCTACATTGTTTTTCAAATAATACATTAAATAATTTATCATCAAAATTATTATTTATGATACTTTTCTAAATTAGTTTTTAATGATGTAAATTTCACTATAGTGAAAATTATAATACAAATTTTAAGAGTTTTGTAAGACAATATGTAAGAGGCTCAAAAGATTTTGGGTTGAAACTTTAGTTCCAAATATGATTCCTATTTGTAATCATAAGATCACCCACCTTATGATAATTTTCTGACGTGAGACAATTCTACTATTTATAGGTAATATATTCAACACTATGATACTTTTCTAAATTAATTTTAACGATGTAAATTTAACTATAGTTTAGATTATAATACAAACTTTTAAGAGCTCTTTAACACAATATGTAAGAGGCTCAAAAGATTTTGGGTTGAAACTTTATTTTCAAATATGATTCCTATTTGTAATCATAAGATTACTAACCTTATGATAATTTTCTGATGTGGGATAATTCTACTATTTATAAGTATTATATTCACCATACCTACATTATTTTTCAATGTGGGATAAATAATATACTAAATATTACACCAAGTATGTGCAAATAAGTAGTATGAGTTTCTATACTTTCGAGGTTTTTTTTACCACGAATGTAACTATATTATCTTCATTATTTTTGTTATGATACTTAAATTTTTTTAATAATACTTTTCTAAATTAATTTTTGATGATGTAAATTTAACAATTGTGGAGATAATAATACACAAACTTTTAAGAGATCTCTGAGACAATACTTAAGAGACTTAAAAGATTTCACTTTGATATATAAAGGTCAAAGGATGATTCCTATATATAATTATAGGAGATTTTACTTTGATATATAAGGTCAAGAGGGGATTCCTATAGATAATAATAGGATCACCCACCTTATGTTAATTTTACGATGTGGGACAATTTTACTATTTATATATAGTATATTTGTCACATCTACAAACTTTTAAGAGATCTCTAAGACAATTTTTAAGAGATTAAAAAAAAATTGGGTTAATACCTAAGGTTTAAGGACGACACATATTTATGATCATAAGATTAGCCACTTTATGTTATTTTTCCGATGTGGGATAATTCTACAATTTATACGTATTATGTTTACCACATCTACATTATTTTTCAATGTGAGAAAAATAATATATTAAGTAGTACACCATCCTTTTCTTTAAAATATATATTTCTATTATTTTTATTTTATATAATAATTAAAAGATTATCCACTTAATTTTTTATATCCAAAATATTATTTATGAAACTTTCCTAAATTAATTTTTTATGATGTAAATTTCACTATTTTAAAGATAATAATACAAACTTGTAAGAGATCTCTAAGACAATTCTATTTTTTATATGTAGTATAATTACCACACCTACGTTATTTTTCAATGTGGGACAAATAACATACTAAGTACTACATCATATTTTTCTATAAATTAATTATTTCTTGAATACTACTAAACCATTATACTAATATTAGAATAATAAAAAATATTTTAAAAGTCATTTATTCAATTTTCATATACTTAGGTTATAGTTATATGATCTTATAAATGATATGGTAGTAAAAAATACAAAATTTATACTCTAATGAAAGCATTTTTCGTCAAAAATCCAAATATATAAGTTTCGAAATGTTTTGCATTATATTTTTTTTGTCAGATTGATAATCAATTTTTTCTTACGTAAATAATAGTTGTGATATTAAAAATATTACATAGTATCTTTTTCGTAATCTTGGAAGATCTTAAAATATACTTTCCAAAAATTTAAACAGATAATGTTGACCAATAGAATTGCTCGAAAAAAGCCTTTTATATATATATATATATATATATATATATATATATATATATATATATATATATATATATATATATATTGATTAGTTAGTAACAATATGTGAATATTATTCTCCTTATTTGTACCCTTTAGTTAGCTTACCTCTAGTATAAATTGTACACTTTGTAATCAGCTTTCTTTATCAATACAATTATCAAAACTGTTTAATACTTTACATGGTATCACGAGTCCAACGATCCTCACGATCAACTCGATAATTGCCTCCCTTGTGAGCTCCGACACATATACACGAACCCGATATTTATTTTCTCGATGATGGCACACCAACTCCAACTCGCTAACACTGCTGAACCAAACTCACCTCTCACCCTTGTCAATTTTTCCAACTGTATTCAACTCAAAGACACCATGACATTCCGTCAATGGCGTTTTCAAATCCGAGCTATTATGAACGACCTCCAACTGTTTTCCTTCCTCGATGGAACGAACCCCCCTCCGGCAGCCACCATTACCCAAAACCCGACACCTCATGCCACCAATCCCACCACGACCCCCAACCCAGCCTACACCACCTGGTACCGCCAGGACCAACTGGTTCTTGGTGCGCTCACCGGGACACTTTCACCTCCTATTGCTGGCCTTATCGTCAATGATAACACTTCTCATGAGGCATGATCCACCCTCCTCCGTACCTTTGCCAATTCCTCGCGCGGTCATCGTCTTCAAATCAAAGACCGCCTTGAAAACATTTCCCACACCGATGACCTAACTATAACCGACTACATGACCTCCA
This sequence comes from Heliosperma pusillum, assembly GCA_022085475.1. Lineage (NCBI taxonomy): Eukaryota > Viridiplantae > Streptophyta > Magnoliopsida > Caryophyllales > Caryophyllaceae > Heliosperma > Heliosperma pusillum. The sequence continues at coordinate 54,826 of JAIUZE010004876.1, forward strand.
TAAAGGCTTGTACCGACGACCTTGCCCAACTCGAACATCCAATGGATGTCGACGACATCACAAACAAAATCCTCAACGGTCTTAACCAAGTCAAGTATCGTTCTGTTATTGATGATGTCCGTGCTCGGGATAATCCCATTTCCTTTGAGTCACTCCACGAGAAACTCATCCAACACGAACTCCGTCTCAAACATTCTACTCCCGCTGTCACCTTTACCCCTTCCGCTAATGCTGCCAATTATCGACCCAATTATTCGAACCGTACCAATTATCAGCCCCGCTATCAAAATCAAACCAATCAAACCCCTCCCTATACCCCGAAACCTATCCAGCATAATTCCCACAACAATTCTCAAACCACCTACAAAAATTTGTACCGTGGCCGCTGCCATTTTTGTGATACGGTTGGCCATGTTGCCTCCAACTGTGAATACCTCAAACGCTTATATCCCGATGTTGTATTTCCCACCCGTCAAAACTGTGGCCCACGTCCTCAAGCCAACACGGCTGCTGCCTCGACCTCCACTCCTCCTCGCTCATGGGTCGTTGACAGTGGTGCTTCTCACCATATCACTGACGATCTAAACACTCTCTCCCTCCATAATCCGTATGAAGGCCCAGATGACCTCTATATCGGTGATGGTTCCCCGCTACATATCACTCACACTGGTTCTTTCCACCTTCCTTCCTCTTCTAAAACTCTTCATTTTAATAACGTTCTTGTTGTTCCGAGTATCTCTCGTAAACTTTTTTCTGTCACTCAATTTTGTTATGACAATAACGCTTATGCTGTTTTCTCACATTCTTCCTTTTCTGTTAAGGATACTCAGACGGGAGCGCTTCTTCTTCACGGGCCACTCATTGACGTTATGTATGTGTGGACCCCTCCCTCGCCTCATGCACATCTAGCCATCTCCCCGGGTCAATCTTCGTGGCATCATCGTCTTGGTCACCCTTCCAATAAAATTATTTCAGTTCTTAATTCTAGATTTAATTTGAAAATTGATGTTTCTGATAGTTGCATTTCATGTCATATTAATAAAAGTCATCGTCTTCCGTTTTCTAATTCGACCCTTGTATCGAATGATCCTTTAGATCTAATTTTCTCTGATTTATGGCAATCACCAATTTTATCAAAGGAGTCGTACAAATATTACGTTATTTTTGTTGACCACTATACACATTATATCTGGTTATACCCGCTTAAACAAAAATCTGACACTGCCTCGACCTTTATCAAATTTCGTGCTCTCGTTGAAAAATATTTTAATAAACCCATCCGTCAATTTTATTCTCATAATGGTGGTGAATTTAAGAAAATGACGAGTCATCTACAAATAAACGGTATATCTCATCTTACATCTCCTCCACATACACCCGAACATAATGGCTTTGCTGAGCGAAGACACCGTCACATTGTCGAAACAGGCCTTGCCTTACTCACTCACGCAAAGCTCCCATCCTCTTTCTGGCCTTACGCATTCACCACAGCTTCATACCTTATCAATCGTCTTCCGACACCAACTCTCCAAAATAAATCCCCTTATTCCACCATTTTTCTTACGGAGCCAAACATCGATAAACTACATAGTTTTGGTTGCTTGTGCTTCCCTTGGTTACGGCCCTACAATACTCACAAACTCGAACCTCGTTCCGTACAATGTGTTTTTCTCGGGTATTCTCTTACTCAAAGTGCTTATCTATGTCTCAATCCCCTTACCTCCCATATTTATACTTCGCGTCATGTACGTTTTCTAGATGATGAGTTCCCTTATTCCCGTCTCCTCACACTTCCCTCTTCTCCTGTCTCACTGACCACCATGGACTGGTGTTCGCTCACTGTTCCTGTCCTCACCACGTCTGGGCAGCCCTCCCCTGCCTCCTCCCCTGCCTCATCCAGTACCCAACCAGCTTCCCCTGCCCCGTCCAGTAACCAGCCAACCCTGTCCTCAAACCCGACTCCCTATGCTGCCTCTGATCAGCCCCTCAACTCCCCTGTCATATCCCAGCCCCCACTTATCTCTAACCCTCTCCATTCCCGCCACAACACTCGCCTCTCCAACAACATTCGTGTACCGAATCCACGTTATGCTAAATTGTCCATCTTACCCACAACCCATGCTACACCAAACACGGTAAAACAGGCCTTGATTAATCCTCTTTGGCGCGATGCAATGCAGTCCGAATTTGATGCATTAATTTGCAATTCTACCTGGAGTCTTGTCCCTCCCGAATCAGCTCAAAATATCATCGGTTGTAAATGGGTATTCCGCCTTAAATATAATCCTTATGGTAGCCTTAAACAACACAAAGCCCGACTTGTTGCTAAATGCTTCCATCAAAGACCCGACCTTGATTACTCTGAAACGTTCAGTCCTGTCATCAAACCTACTACTATCCGTCTTATCCTCTCCCTAGCTGTCTCTCACGGTTGGTCAATTCGTCAGATCGATGTGAATAATGCCTTCCTCCAAGGCACTCTTACCGAGTCCGTGTATATGGTTCAGCCACCCGGGTTTGCAAATTCTGATACTCCAAATCATGTCTGTAAGTTAAGCAAAGCGATTTACAGTCTTAAACAAGCTCCTCGAGCTTGGTTTACTGAACTCAAAAAATATTTGTTATCATATGGCTTTCATAATTCTTTATCCGACTCGTCGTTATTTATTTATAAGTGCACTAACACCTGTCTATATATTTTAGTGTACGTCGATGATATCATTATTACAGGTCCGAATGCATCCGACGTTACTACCTTCATTCATGCCATCTCTCGCCGCTTCTCTCTCAAGGATCTTGGCCCATTATCTTATTTTCTAGGGATGGAAGTCACTCCTACTACCTCCGGTTTACATATTAATCAGACGAAGTATATTTCTAATGTTCTAACTCGTCACAATATGTTCGACTGTAGTCCGTCCAATACTCCTATGCTCACTCATCCGCCGCTGCTTCGTGAACAAAATGAGCCCATTGTTGATGAAACCTCTTACCGTGCTATTGTTGGAAGTTTACAGTATTTATCTCTTACTCGTCTAGATATAGCTTTTCCGGTTAACAGGCTAGCTCAATTTCTCAATCATCCTACGTCGACACATTGGTCAGCACTAAAACGATTATTACGATATTTAAAGGGAAGACTTCACCATGGCATTCTTATTCGCAAAGATAATCCCTTTAACCTTCATGCCTTTTGTGATGCTGATTGGGCCGGTGACAAAGATGACTATGTTTCCACTACGGGTCTCATTGTTTTTATTGGTCAAAACACCATCTCATGGTCCTCTAAGAAACAACGTGCTCTATCTCGCTCTTCTACAGAAGCGGAATTTAGAGCTATTACAGATACTACCTCGGAAATTCTCTGGTTGAAATCCCTCTTAACGAGCTCAAAATTTCTTCCTCTCCAAACCCAGTTATTTTCTGTGACAATTTGGGAGCAACTAATTACTCGGCAAATCCTATTTTTCATTCTGAGATTAAACACTTGGCCCTTGCGTTTCATTTTGTCCGAGAACAAGTTCAATTAGGCACTATACGGGTCCAACACATTAACGGTGATGATCAACTTGCTGACACGTTAACCAAGCCGTTACCTAAACCTCGCTTCTTAAATCTTATTTTCAAGATCAGTCTTACTCTTCGACCGTCCATCTTGCAGGAGCCTGTTAAAGATAAAAAAATCAGCCAGTGTCCAATCCAAGTCAAATGCTACGTAATACCTGTTCTTCCTCCTGCCTATTCTTCCTCCTACCTATTCTTCCTCCTTTTGTTATGCTATTAGTTAGTAACAATATGTAAATATTATTCTCCTTATTTGTAGTCTTTAGTTAGCTTACCTTTAGTATAAATTGTACACTTTGTAATCAGCTTTCTTTATCAATACAATTATCAAAACTGTTTAATAGTTTACAGTTTTCAGCCTCACCGTCAATCCTAAGCAACAGGAATATAAAATTGATGTTGCACATGTTATAACGGACGTAAGAAAGATAAATAAACGCGTGAAGAAAGACAACAGATTTACGTGGTTCACTAACAACTTGTTAGCTACGTCCACCGGCAGAAGGGAAGAATATTATTGATCTTGAGGAATACTGATTTCAGAGTATACTCGTCGGAGTATTCAGATTTCAGATGACTCAGACAGATTTCTGAATGACTCAGACAGATTGACAGATTTCTGAATGAATAAAACATACAGCTTATGAGAGTTTATATAGTACTCTCATAACAGATGTTTCCTAAACAGATTAGGAAACCCTATAACAACTTCCTAAACAGACAAGGAAACTAAATAATAGTATCCTAAACAGACAAGGAAACTACATAACAGTTTCCTAAACAAATAAGGAAACTAAATTAGATCAGAATCCGAACATATTCAAGGCATATTCTAACAGCACACCTAAAGTAGCATTGTACAATGAAAACGTGAAACCGTCGCATAAGAGAATTTGTGATAATATTTTACAATGAAAACAATGGTCTTCATTTAGAAATGGAGTTTCATTACCTCTTTAGTGGTCCAAATTAATTCTAAACTGATCATAGAATTATAATTTGATGAGAAAAGAAAATATTTAATGAGTCAAATGAAAATATATACTCCGTAATAGATCTCTTTAAGATAGAAAGTAGAGCAAATATAAATAGAGACAACCTCTTTCCACAAATTCCATCACCCGATCGATTCACCTCATTAACCAGGACGTACTCCAAATCCTTGTAAATGTTTGTAGTATAACATGTTTTTATGCGGTTGCTAATGAAAAATCGAGTCTTAATTGGTAGGGACGAAGCTATTTTCAAATTGCACCGAAACAACAAGTTTATCTCTATCTAATTATAATAATTTTCTTTTAAAGTTAATACTTATGATTTCTCCCAAAATACTTGCTTGGGTCATGGCTTGATCAACTATACACAGTTTCGTCTTTAGTCATACGAAGTAAAATCTAAGACACCAAGCCGATAATTTGCGTGCTAATCAGTTACTGATTATCTACGTGTTCATAAGAAAATTCTTGTTTGTGTCGTCTAGGAGGACGGTTTTCCTTACATTTAAGTTATTATAATATTTCATTTTGATCTTTTTCTATTAGGTATAACGAGCACCGTCCTCGCAGGTTTTTTTTTACGTTCATAAATGGTCCTAAGGATGTGGATCTTGCTTTGTGTTTAGTGCAATCGATTGTGATAAGACGTGGACACTTAACTTTAACTTTGCTTATTAGTAGGGGATCTCTCAATGTCGTAATAATCAGAATCACACATGCATTATTATTGCATTTTATATCAACTTGCCTTGTTTCGTGGCTTAAATATATAGAGTTGCATGAATGCATGTGAACCTATTTAATGCTTTTGTGACACTTATCGCAAATATTTACACCTTCCACTCTTCTTCCTATTACCGATTTAGAGTCACGGGATTACTGAATCATTATCATCAACCTTTCTATTATTGACTATTCAATTAGTCTTCACTCTTACTCATAAGTCATAATCGAAGGGATTATCATCTCATCATCCATGCATGATAAAGGGTTAATTTAGATGGTTTTACATTTTTGTTATAAATATTCTAATTTATAACGGTTGTAAATAAGAATTTGTGTTAGTCTAGATGCTTTTACACTCTTGTTGAAAATATTCTTATATACGCTTCTTCACTAAGTCATTATGGAACAATCATACTCGTAACCCTCATCCTCTTTTTCGAGATGGATCCTTTTTATTACTTTTTTTTTCATTACCTTTCATTTTCTCAAATCTAATACTACTTCCAAGTGAGGGTGATATTCCCTTTTTTTTTTGGAGTACAAGGATTAAAGAAATCAATTTGAATTACACAAAACATACTACCCGTTGAACCACGCAACAAATTAGAAATAAAGACAGAGTGAACATCACGTGACTTAACTCAAAAAGGAAGGAGAAAGGATATCACACTACAAGAATCAGCTGTTCCGCCGACCGAATATTCCGACCGCTTCTAAAAACGGTCGCTAAAATTAAATAGCGACCGAAAGTAGTCGGCAAATCGTATTCGGTCGGTAATTTTACCGTCCGTCTTTGAAACGGTCGGTGTTTAATTAAATTCGGTCGGTGGTGATAAATTTACCGACCGACTATCTAATATTACCGACCGATTTGATAGTCGGTCGGTAAACTCACAGACATAAAAAAAAAAGCCCGACCAAAGTCCCTCATTATGTATATTCACTCATCACTCTCTAAGCAAATACCCCAAAACCGACGCCTACCCTTCACCACTACCACCTCCCGCCGGTCCACAGCCGCTCCACCGCCCGCCGGTGACGACCCTCCCCTAACCCCATCCGCCGTTCCAGACTTGACACCAACCTTCAACGACCCTTCTCTCTCCTCTTGTTACTTGATTAAGGTATGATTTATTATTAATTTTTGTGTTTTATGTTGTTGGTTTAGTGTTTATATATGTTTTTTACCCATAATTTTATGTTAGGATTTATTAGTTGTTGTTAATTGATTGTAATTTTAGAATTTTTCAAGTTAGGGTTAAGGGTAGTGAAATTGGGGGTTTTTTTATAATTTGATTAGATGTTGAAGATGGGTATATGATGTAGTGTATATTTGTTTAGTAAATTTGAAAAACTATTTTGGTATTGATTGAAATTTGATTATGTTAGTATATATAATTGTTAGTATGTTCAAGAGGTTAGTAATTTGATAAAGGTATGTTTTTATCTTAATTCTTGTGTTTATGTTTGTTTTTACCCTTAATTTTATGTTAGGATTTGTTTATTTGTTGTTATTTGGATGTAATTTAGAGTTGTTTAAGTTAGGGATAAGGTTAGGTTAAGTTGAGGTTTTTTTAATTTGATTAGATGTTGAAGTTGGGTATATGATATATGTGTATATTTGTGTAGTAAATTTGCAATTATTTGATTATGTTAGTATATGTAATTGATAGTATGTTTAAGATGTTAGTAGTAGAAATATGTGGTTAGTAGTAGATATGTTGTTAGTAGTAGATATATGTTGGACTTTGGTTGTGAAATTGAATGTTGGTTAAATTTTTGTAGTTAGAAATTTTATGTTGGTAGTATAATTTGATTAGTTGGTTAAAATTCGTAATACGAATTAGTATTTAGATTGCCTATTTAGTAAGAATGTAGATTGTCTCAATTAGTTGTTGGATTGCCTAATTATGTTATATTTATGTATTTATATAGATTTGTAATGAAGAGGGTTGAACGAGAATGGATGTATGAAAGGGTTGATGCTAGGAAGATGGTTAAGTATGAGTTTGTATGTGGGGTGAACAGTTTTCTTGAATATGTTAAAAGCCGAGATGAATTTAGGAATTCACAACTAATTAGATGTCCATGTGTAAAGTGCAAAAATTTGAAATACTTGAGTGAATTCGTGGTACAAGAACACCTTATTAGTAAAGGTTTTACGGGAAATTATTATGATTGGGTGTGTCATGGTGAGCCTTACTCCTTGAAAATACCAAACAATGTACCAAACACTACTCAATCTCCCATAAGAGGACCATATCGAGAGATGGTAATAGATGCCTTAGGTGACCGTGCATTAGAACATATGGAGGAACCCCCTATCGGTGAAGAGGAAACTCCACACCCTCAGTTGAAGAGTTTTTTTGATATGTTAGATGCGGCGGAGAGACCTTTATATGAGGGGAGCGATGTGTCGGTGTTACAAGCAGCTGCAAGGGTTGTTAACATAAAATGTGAGCACAACTTATCGCACAAATGTGTAGATAAGATTGCTTCCTTGATTGAGGATGTTATACCTCGGGGAAATGTGATGACCCGCACCTATTATAACACCAAAAAATTGCTCAAAGCTCTTCAACTACCCTATCAAAAAATTCATTGTTGTAAGGACGGGTGTATGCTCTTTTGGAAAGAAGATGTGTCGCTTGATAAATGTAAGAAATGTGGCAAAGATAGGTACAAGCCAACACCATCAAGTGGGAGGAAAATACCTGAAAAAGTCCTATTCTACCTTCCTATAGGTCCAAGATTACAACGGCTTTATGCTACTAGAAATATTGCGGAGGCTATGAGATGGCATGAAGAAAACCCTCGTGTACAAGGGACATTTGCCCACCCAAGCGATAGTGAGGCTTGGAAGCATTTGGACAAAATGTTCCCGGAATTTGCTAGTGAGCCTCGAAATGTCAGACTTGGGTTGTGCACAGATGGTTTTACACCGTACGGCCAATTTGGGAAAAAGTATTCATGTTGGCCTGTAATTCTCACTCCTTACAATCTACCACCATGGTTGTGCATGAAAAAACCATTCATGTTCCTTTCATTGATTGTTCCGGGGCCGGATAATCCTAAAAGTCACATAGATGTCTTCTTACAACCTCTTATCGAAGAGTTGAAAGAGTTGTGGGAGGTTGGTGTACCCGCTTTCGATGTGTCCAAGAAACAAAATTTTCAACTTAAAGCCGCTCTTTTATGGACAATCAATGACTTTCCAGCTTACGGCATGCTTTCCGGTTGGGCCACGGCCGGCTTCCTTGCATGTCCTTATTGTATGGAAGAATCAAAGGCATTTTATCTTCCTATGGGTCATAAGGTGTCTTGGTTTGATTGTCACCGACAATTCTTATCGCCTAACCACGGATTTCGGTATAACAAAACCTCATTTCTCAAGAATATATTACAAAAAAATGACACCCCTCCTTTGTTTATTTGACAACAATGTTTAATTGCTAACATTAACTTGTGTATATTTAGTTTTGTTTAAGATGTCAGGAGATCATGGACGGGGACGGGGACGAGGACGAGGACGAGAACGAGGACGACCACGAGAACAAGGTATAGTATTTAGGGACCCGGTGATAGAAGAGGGGGAGACGGGCGACGAAGAGAACAACAATGAGCAGGGGCAGACATCAAACGAAAGTACAACCCCTGCGACATCAAAAGAGTTACCTATTGATATAGAGCCGGGATTATTATGGTACAATTTCTTATTTATAATTTCTATTCTAATAAATTACACGTATAAACATGTTACATATCATGTTACTAATATAAATATTGATATAGGTTTGACGATAGCCAAGTGGTCCGAAGAGTTAGCCGGTCTTTCAAAAACAATTACGATGTCCCTTACTTGAGCTGGAAACAGGCTCCAAAAAGTAAAAGGGATGCGTGGTTTGCTAATTTTCGGGTATTTATATATATAAACTTTTACTTTATTAATTTATATGTGTGTTTGTTTTTATAAGTGTTGTTGTTTTTATGTGTAGACAATGTGCAATTGGGATCCTAAGCATGAGGATGAGTGTAGGAAGCAATACAATGAGACGTGTAGAAAGCGTTTAAAAGACGCCATGTATGATGCCGGCCAGATGATAAGAGGTAAGAATCCGGTTGGCCCGGGTTGGATGCTTCCTAATGTTTTCAAAGAATTAATCGAAAAGCGGAAGAATAAGGCGTTTATCAAGAGATCGAAACAAGCTTCCATCAACAAGAAAGGCGGCGAAGATGGCCCTACTACACATCACTACGGGTCAATCAAAGCTGTTAAACATGCTGCTAAGATGGTAAATAATTTGAACTTATTTAAGTATTTGAAGTTGATAATTTACTTTGTTAGTGTAATGTTAGTATAAAGTTAGTACATTATAATTAGTTAATGTTTGATTTGGTTTTATTAAAGGCGCAAGATAAGGGGGGTGTAGCCCCTAATGCAGTGGAGCTATTTCTTGATAGCCATATGAGAATGGTTGATGGTGAGGAGCAATGGAGTCATCCAACTGCCCGAGCTAGATATGTAAGTATTACTACATTCGAAATTTCATTTTTACATTTGTGTTAGGACTTCCGATAGACGCTTTTTTATTTTCTAAGGACGATAGATGAGTTATTTACAACTTTCTTTTTGACAATGTAGCAAAATTTTCAAAGGATGATAGCCGAGCTTACGGAGCAAGGACTTCCGATTGACGTTAACAAGGTTTGGTACGATTCGGTGGATGGATACAAGAAGGGCCAAGTCTTTGGTTTAGGGACCGCCGCCTCACTATATTACACTCCCCCGGCGTCATCATCGACAGGTAAATCTTCCGCCTCCCAACAATATATCCCGGGTGTTCTAACTCAATCAATTCAAGCACGTGAGAGGGAAGTCGAAGAGTTTAGGAAGTATAGAGAGGAGATGCAACAAAGGGATGAACTTTACGTGAAAAATCAAGAAGAACTAAGGCAGCAAATCACGGCAAGTCAAGCCGCTACTATGCGTGAACGGGAAGAAACAAGGCGCCAAATTGAGGCCTTAGCCAAACTGCTTGAATCCCAAACCCAATACCGATGCAACAATAACATATTTGATTTACCGACTAACCCAAATAACGATAACCCCGGTGGAGGCGGAAGTGGTTTTCAAGTGTAAGGTACTTGGTTGTGTAAGACAGGGTTAATTGTAATGTAAACTTTAGTAGTTTGTTGTATAAGACATGGTTATGCTAGTTAATGTAAACTTTAGTAGTTTGTAATGTAAACTTTAGTAGTTGTAAGACTTGTAATGTAAACTTAAGTAGTTTCTAATTTGAAAGACGGTTTCTGGTTTCAAACAATTGTGTACGAACGCATTTGTATATATTTTAAAAAATTTGCAGGAAATATAGCAAATGGGGGAAAATAAGAAGCAAAATTACCCAAATCGTTCACATCGGATACCGACCGACAAGACGATTTACCGACCGACATATAATATTTACCGACCGACTGTACACTTTTACCGACCGATTGCCGTCTAAAAAGTTTCTGATTATTTATGGACGAAACATGGCACCGACCGAAAATGGTGTTATACCGACCGACCATCGGTCGGTAATTACCGACCGAATGGTGATTTACCGACCGAATACGCCTTTACATTGACCAAGTCAATATGTTATAGCACCGACGGATTTTTTGTCTACCGACTGATTGTTCGGTCGGTATTTTACCGACCGATTGGAAATCAGTCGGTATACAACATTTACCGACCATATTTACCGACCGATATTTTTCGGACGCCAAGGAGGGAAAAACGGTCGGTAAGTGGTATTACCGACCGATTTTCAGTATTAGCGACCGCTAAAAACGGTCGGTACTGGACCTGATTCTTGTAGTGTCAGTAAGACTAATTGAATAATCAATAACGGTTAACGGTTAAATTGTTCTGAAACAGTTAACGGTTAACGACTTAACGGTTACGTTGCGAAATAAAATTCGAACCCTAAGAAAGTACTAGAATCTACTGGAAAGACCATATTACATGGGAGGATTTTCCCCCCTCTCTCCCAAGATATTAAGTTTGTTAAAGATATTGATCAAACACAAATTCTTGTTTGTGACGGACAGTATCCGTCACAAACTTGCGACGGGTACCACTTCCCCTCACAAATGACCCATTTAAGGGAAAATGGGAAGCACATGGGGGTGCCCCACATGTTCCCTCTACCCATTTTGTTAGAGGAAAAACCCGTCGCAAGGTCCGACCCGTCACAAGGGAGACCTACTGTTGATCAAATAGTCAAGGAACTCCTAGGAAGACATTCAATGCATTTCTAGGACACGGAAAAGAAAAAGGAAAGTGAGATACCACGAGTGGTATCCAATCTCGTTACTACATTTCTCACCTGTAATATGTAGGGACCATTAAAATGATGGATTTATATAAAGCTATATGAAAAGGTGGTATCAAGATTGAGTATTATCCAATGACACCTTATCGTCACACAAAACCAAAAACAAAACATTTTGATTCTACCAATGAATAGATTGATACTCTCTCCCGTCCGGTGTTCTTCCCATTTGTTTTTATGCGGTCTCAAAGACGCTACTTTAACCGTTTTTGTGAACATGTGCATATTATTTCTTTTGTTGAAAAATAACTTTTGTGAAAGATTTTTTTAATGACAAATCTAAATATATTAGTTTTTTATTCTAATATTTTTTTTATTTTTTAAACTTATCGAAGACGCCTTTAATTTTTAAGGGTGAAATATCCAATGTGTGCCTTTTCACCTCCTCATCAAGTGGATAAAGGTAATGAAGGATGAAAAGAATTTAAATGAAGAAGGGTGTGATATAAATAAGACGAAATTAAAAGGATATAAATCATGTGATCACCTTGTTCATATTTGACTCATTCTCATCCCTAGTAAAGATCGACCCGTCTAGATTCTCTATCCCATTTTAGTATCCCATCTTTTAGTTCTCCATTTGACACGTAAACATTAGCTATTAAAAGTAATTGTGTAAATATAATAAGAGGATTATGTGTCATGAGATAAAGGTAGTGAGACACAAGATGAGACACACGAAAATGTGACAAAAGATCTAAATTCAGGATCAACCACTAACTCATAATTAAGGGATAAGATAAGCAATCATCGTGCCAAACCCGCTTAGCTTTATTTCTGTTATAATTTGGGCAAGAGTATATTGTACTAGCAAGTTGAACACATGTCTTTTTCGTCTGAAATTAAAGCGTAGAAAATGTGTCTCATTGTCGAGGAAATGTGATCATTTTCGATAAAACGTGACCAATTGTAACTGTAACTTTAGTTGCAACATTTTTTTCGTAAATGATCACTTTTATTACAAAATGATGATATTTTCTCCGTTTTAATTTTAGATAAATAAGAGCCGACTGAATAAAATTTGCCCTCGCATAGCTTTCAGCCTTTTTAAGGTAAAGAATGGGCCAAATTGGGAAACGACAAACATGCCCACTATGGCCAGTCCATGAGTCCATCCCCAAAGCCAACATGGCTCATACCTCAGCCTTTAAGCTACAATTAAATGCATGTCTGCGTCTGTAGCCCAACTAAGAGCATGTTTGGCCTAAATTCTTAAAAATGAGTTTCTATTCCTTAAGCTTAATTTTTTAAAAGGAGTTTTCAAAAACTAGAAGCACCAAATTGGTGCTTCTATTTTTATGGGCAAAAAGAGAATTTTAGCTTTTGAGAAAAAAAATTTAGCTTTTAAATTATTGTGGTGTTTGGTCAAAAAGTGATTTTGAGTTCAAAAACACTTTGAAAAGTTAGCTCAAACACACACTAAGACTAGTAGTGAAGCTCCTAAAGTCCAAGTAAGGTTGTGCACTGGGACGGGTCGGATCAAAATCAAAATGACAAAAATCATTGATTGGTAATCGGATCACAATAGAAAACTCTGAACCGGGACTGGACTGAAAAATTCCAATCGGATTGGACAGCGGACAGGAATTTGTATGTACTCGCCAACTTACGTTAACTTTATAAATGAAATACTAATTTATACGTAGAAATGTGAAGAAATATTTATTAATATTGTATAATGGCGACAAATTAAGCATGTTCCGGGCGTAAATGCACTTAATGTATGAATTCCAAATTGTGCTGAGCTTGGATCGGTATTTTGTCTCTGTGGACTTAAGGTATGTTAAGTTGTTCCTTCCCTTCTGCTTGTACCTGAAAACAAGAGCAAATCTGGCCTTGACGAGTTTCGAGGAAAGCCCCTATGATGCTTAAATCAGATTCTCTTAAGGTCATTTCGGGCCGACCTGCTCCTCCGTGAGAAGTTACATTTGGCTGACTTAAGTAGTGAGAGAAAGTCTTTTGGATTAAGAGATTAAGTTAGAACCTGAGATTTTGTCAATTGTTTGATGAATAGTAACCCTTATTTATAGGGCACTTGATGAGGACTTCGAGGTGCTTACGTAGTGATCCCCACGCACGCTATTTCTCGGCTGGCATCACGGCGCTGAGATGTGTCGAGCTGGCAACTTTTCCTCCCTAAGACTTTTATTTTAGTCGGCTCGGCACCGACCTATAGCTCAGAAAGTGCTAGGCCAAATTGTGCATCCGCTTCGGGGTGTGGTCGACATTTGTCTTAGCATAGGCATTCTTTTTCAAGGTTTGGGCATGTTGTAGTATGTAGTGATCCCGCGATTGGGCCACGTTAAAGACTTGGGACGTAAATCCTTTATTTTCCCCGAGCCGAGCTTAATAGGTTTACTTCGGTCCTTCTTTGCACGGATTGCAAGTTCAGATCCTATGGCGCTAATAAGCCTTTCCTTGGTGTGACTGGACATTCCCCCAATTCTTAGATGACACGTGGATTTTTTTTTCCATTCGGAGGCGGGGCATTCAATGCCCTAGTTTTTGCTATACATAGGATCTTTGGTTCTCTTTGTTAATTCACACACCATCACAACTTCCGTATTTGTCCTCCCAAACTTCTCATATTTTTATTTTATGATTAGCGAAGTCAGGGAGGCTTTCCAAGGAGTCTTTTGAGTCGGGCTTGGTCGACAGTTTTCCTAGTCACATGACCTTGTCGGTGCGTTGGTTCAGCTAAGATGGGTTCCCTTACCAGGGACCTTGTAGTCACTATCAACTTGGGGGTTCTTGTCGGTGCTTCTAGACGCTTATGTGGAGGCGCCGAAGGGCGAGGGCCTTCAATGTCTCAATGACTTCCTAATGAGTAGTGCCTCTATTGATAGACATTCTCACTTCTACCTATTATAGCGGTCTATACAAATGTGCAGTCTTGGGCCTACATCCTAATGCCTTTCGGCGCCACAACCACCGTTAGCAGTGCCTGTGTCGCACATAGCATTCCATATGTTACTTTAGGTGCTTCCAGTTGTGTTCTTTGTTGGCCGCGGTCCTGAGATAGCAATGGCCAAACCGATGCTCTACTAGTTGTGCACATTTATTTCTGCGACATGATATAGTATCATTTATCCCTATTTTTCACCGTTATTTACCTCATTTTTCTTGCTTTAGATGCTCCTTAGGAGTGGTTTTGAGTGCATTATCTTACTCTAGCGCTTTTCTCGGTTTTATCTTGGTTTTGTAGGGAAATAGTCATTTGGGGCAATTTTACCTCATTTTGCGTGACCAAGAGGATGATAAGCTACATGGAGGTCCCACGACATGTCCAAGACTGTCCCACACGCCATGGAAGCCCCACTTGGCATGCTGAAGCAATCCTGAGGCAAAGCAAGTCAAGTTGAGAAGAATGAATAATACATGCTAGTTTTCCATAGGGAAATTATTGTCCCTAGAGGGAACTAGAATTCCTCCTCTAGGGAAGCATTTTTCCAAGCTTCACTAGAAGGAATCTATAGTCTTGAGCGGGAGCAAGAGAGGAAGAAAAGACCATCACTGTAGGTTTCTTGAGCGAGACACAATGTCCCGGGCGAGATAACCCAATCGCGGTCAGGACACACTCTGAAGCCAATTTTGTTTCTTAGGCTCGTCTCTCCTCTTTTTTAAACCTATATATACCTTCTCTTGTATTATTAAAGGGCACGAAACCCTAGATCTGAAACCCTCTCTACATTAGTGCTAATTATTCTTTAATCTTGTTTGTTTTAGCTTAATTCTTTACTAAATATTCATTTAATTTAATTCTTATTGTTGAAACTGGGTTGTAACTTTAAGATTGGTGACTCAATCTTCCTTATTTCAATCAAAGTTCTCATCTTTTTCCTCTTCTACTTAGTTGGTATAATTTCTCATCTATTTCCTTTCCTTTGTTCCTCATGTTTAGTTTCGAAATGATGATTATTGTCATAACCTTTATGTTTCTCATGCAAATGAGTGAGTAGTGATCTTGCTAGGGCTAGTGGGGGATTGTGGGTTTAAGGATGGGTTAACATGAGGTTGTTGTTGTAGTTTTTGATTAATTGTCTTATTTCCAACTTTTGCATATAACATGTTTGATGAAATTCTTGTGTAAAAGTTGTATGATTCATTCCCTTGTTTACGCATATCCATAGGATCTAGAGCCTTGAATGTTGCTAGTACCACTTAAGTTGGCACATTAGACCTAGTGTAAGCGAGAGCTAGCTAGAGACGATGTGAGGAGGAATTGTAAGATCGAAAGCCACAATTCACCGAGCCTAGCTAGATAAGGCAACTCATTGAGTACTATACCCGACCTCCTTATAACCCATTCAAACCCACTCACCTTAATCAGCCAATGTGCATGTTATAGGTTAGCAGCTTGACAGGACTAGAGATCATAATACTCTTAAGAGTTTATTTGGATATGAAGATTTGGAAGGCCATTATTCCTCGAACTCCTTTCAGACTCAACTTGTTCACTTCATTTTACTTGTGGAGTTTAGAAAAAAAAAAGATAAGGAAAAGAATATAGTGTTACACATGGGAAACATTTATTGGATGACATTCCTAAAAAGGTGGATCACGACTCATGTAGAATTTTAAGTTGAGTCTTGAATTTTGAATACAAAATTTAAGACTTAATCAATATTTAGTTAGATTATTAGTAGTCTTGTGTCAAGACTTGCCATCGTAAAATTTAAGCCATCCTCGTACTAGTTACAACTACTTCAACGTCATGCCCTCACGCACCTTCCCCTTTTAAGCCGCCACTAGCAGTCGCCTACCCTTTCGAGAACGCTAAAAATATTGGCTAGGAAATATACCTGTGATTCTTTTTTAGTCTAAATGGAGTCACAAGTACGATTTTGATACTAATAGACTTGAACCCACATTATGAGTATCACTTCTCATAAGTTTATCAACTAAACTAGTTGACATCTGCATAATAAAAGTGATTATGAAAGAGTTATTTCCTTATTCATTACTCTTTTTGTCCCAGTGAGATGTTTACACTTACTTTATTTTGTTAGAAAATAATAAATCAAGGGTAAACTATTAACTGACACAAATGAATTACGTAATACTCATAACAAATTTGACTATTAAACAAAACACCCTTCGCTCACATGGTCACATCCAGTAATTGTATACTTCGTATTTGTATATCTTCAATGTGGAAGAGGTTTTGGGTGGTCAGTCTTTATCATATAAAATGACCGACATTAATAACACAAACCCCATCAAACTTATATAAGTAATCTACAGACTACAACCCGCTAAAACATTAAAATAAGTAACCCGTTTATTTCATTATTAGAAGATAAAAATATGAAAGGAAAAAATGATTGATGCCAGGGAGGCCATATAGCTTATCAAATGAGCAAGTTGGGTGGCCACGTAAGATGATTAGAGGAACACAAATTCTTATTTCAGACGGATTAGTCCGTCTGAAAAATAAGACGGGATTATGTTGCCACTTTTTGATAAAATGTAACCACAGCTTATATCAACTTGTTTTCAATAGTGGTTACATCTAACTGTAAAGTGGTTACAAAATCCCGTCTTATTGCTTCAGATTAAAATGGTCCGTCTGAAGCAAGACCAATTGTTAGAGGAATTATATTGGCCATTTGGTCCCCCTTGACAATCCCTATTACGAAGTACTACCTCCATTCAACTCCACATGGTAGGTTTCTATTTTTGACACTATTCACAAGTCGGAAGAATCTTTCAATTTCCGGCTAATGCATAAGAGAAAATATATTCATGTGGGATCTTGTTTGATTCGTCTTTAAGAGTATATTAAAAATATCTAACTTGTATAATTTTTGCAAATACGTAGCGAACTATATTTACGATACAAAACGCGCGTTGGCAAACGTGAAAAAAGATAAGTGTAGTGTGGAGTTGAATGGAGGGAGTATAATCTAAAGGATGCTAAATTTTATTCCTTAGATGGTCAGGGGCGGATCTAGGGTGGGGCTAGGTGGGGCACGTGTCCCCTTGGTCTCTAGAAAGTTTGTAATATAGATCTAAACCTACTATATATTATATGTAAATTTAAGTGTCTTAATGGTTAGCACTTGCCCATTTTTCCCAAAAGACCTAGGTTTGACTCCCACTTGTTACACTTTTTAATTAAATAGACCACTATGATTTAAACTCATGTCATTACTTACTCTAATTTTCTAATTTGTAGTAAAAGTTTAATTGTAATGAGATTTGAACCCAAGACCTCAAATTAATACACAACTTCCTCAACCATTAGACTACTTGGATTTATTAATAAAATGAGTTATTAGTATGTAATATATATCTTATATCAAGATATTATTCATTAGTAACTACAATTTATATATACTTGAAAGTTAAAGTATTTTATGAAAAAAACCAATAAATACCATTTATTAAGGGAAAAGGTTGTGTAGATCCAACGTTTTTTTTCTTTTTTTGCTTCTTACATAAAAAAAAAGTTTCTGTTAAGATGGAAAAAAATATATGATAAAAAAATTGTGCCCCCCTTGTACCAAATTCCTGCGTCCGACCCTGTAGATGGTCATGATACCTTTTAAGTAACAATGACGCCTTCGATGCTTTACCCTTATATAGTTATACCTTTTATATCTCGCAAATTCTCAATTGTAACGGTACTGTTCTGTCACAAGTTTGTCACCTCTCACATGGAGCAAGTGGGAAGACAAGTGAAAGGGTTGTGAGAGGTACCAAGCTTGTGATAGTCACCAGCAACACAATCTGTTTTTGTATATATCGATTAATGATGATGATTGACTATCTCTTAATCAACTCAGTATGTGATTAATTGTTTTGCGGGTAGGTATTGAATAATTTAAATGAAGTATAAGAAACTCGGAATTTGATTTTGAGCAACAATTTAACGAATGAGATTGTTAGAAGTATGCATTGTTGATTTCACTTTGCATCAAGTATTCAAGCTTACTCTATGTCTACTTTGGATAAATATTTTCCATTTTCACCCCATTTACTGAAGTCTAAAGGGATGCACCACTTATGGGCAAAAAAAACAAAACCATGAAAATACCCATAAAACCTCAACTATTTATTACCCCCTCTTGGTACCTCAATCGCTATTCAAATTAAACAATCGAGAAATAATCCAATTGACAAATCGAAACTTCAAAACATCGACAAATTATATGAGGACGTGGATCATACACGTCCAAACCTTGATGTGTACGTGTTTATCGCACATCCTTACCTTTTTTCCATGTGATAGTTGTTCAAAGCGGCAACTAGTAGATTGAATCACTATTTTAATTACGTTAACTGGTGATTAAGTTTTTTTATTACGTTTTCATCATTATAATAACCTTTTTTATAAGAATTTCAAAATTAGTTGCGTGTAGAAGAAGGCAGGAGAGAAGTTATGTGAATAATTAGACAGGGGACAAATTGAAAGTTAGCTAAATATTGTTGACGAGTCGAAGTGATATGTCGATGATCTTTAGCACCACCCGTCCAAAAGTTAGATTCATCTTGAATTCTTGTCTATTTTCTCTCACATACCTATTTTAATTTATTTTTCACCTTATAAACCTCTTTAGCCATTCGATCTGTACCGTTAAAAGAAAATGTACGGAAATGAAGACGATGTAAATTGCTCCACCATGACCCCAACCCATCCTCTTTCCGCTCATTCTCCATCACCAACATGACTATCATCACGTCGACCCTCAATGAATGACCAACAGCCCAACACCATTACCACTTGATAACCGTCATACTTGGACTATAGCCCAACTCCACGAAACTCCCGCCCAATTCACTAGTCAACCACCTAGAGATACCACCGCCCCAACCAAATCTCGCATGACAATCACCACATGTAACATGCGACCACACCACCACCACACTATCATGTTATGAGTTACCAATTTCTACCACCATACGTTTCCCTTTTTTAACTCGGGCGGCACGATAAGGTGTTCAACAACTACGAGGTGGGTTGTGGTGGGGTCAGGTGAATGATAATGAAAGGTTTGAAGATTTGTGGAGATAGTAGGTGAAAGGGGTATTTTGGTAAACTAATTCCGATTTGCACTAAATTATATTAATTTTTTTTCCGCGATGAATGGAAGGAGGTATTACTTATTCTTACCAGTCATGGTAACCAATGAAGGAAAAGACTACAATTATAATACTCACATGGATCATGAAGTGTGCCAATGTGCGATACCAGTGGCGCACTAAGTAAAATAGGACACATTACACCATTAAAATAGCACACCTAAAAGATTATATTTCAATACTTCTCTCTAAAGTAGAGAGAAGGCCCTTCTCTCCTGTGAGAGTTTCCTTGTCTTCATAAGGAAGGTTCATAAGTTTTGTTGTGCTCTTCACCGTTTGATCTGCATAAGTTCTATTCCTAATAATTCGCCTTAATTCTTGATCTTGTTTTGGTCTAAGAGTAGTTAATCATCATGATCAGCTAAAGTATTGTCTTTTCAGCTTCTTCTAGCCAATCATCCTTTACCTTGGGCCTCAAGGTTTTCTTGGTATTGGGAATGCTGCAGTTTTCTGAGCTCTTTCACCATTCGTTTTGTCTATCTAGGCTAATCATTTCCTAATTGGTTTATTATTGGATCATTTTCGGTTTAGCGTGTGAAGCTCTTCTTAATCATTTCTGAAATTTTTTCTCCATTGGGCATTCTGCATGAGACCAATATCTGCCTAGTTCTTGCAATTATTACTTTTATCTTCTTTATTTTGTTGGTTTTGCAGGTCCTTGGAGGCTACGGTTTTTCCCTATATAAAAGGAGTTATTACTCTGTTCTTATTCTGCATCTTTCAGAGCAATTAATTACAATCTCATTGTCTCATTTATTATTCTCTAACTTATCTGCTTCTTATTATTAGTATTAAATATGGATTTTCGTTATCATTATTTCTCTGAAGAATTTAATGAGGAGCAAGAGGATATCCATAATAATGTTAATTTTTAGAGTGCGGGTGATTCTAATCCTCAATTATTCAATGAATGGAGATTCCCTAGAGCTGGAGCTATTGTCTCCCCTAATCCTGACAATTTGGGGAATTCCTTCAGTTTCTGGAGCAAATGCTTGTTGGGTTTTCTGGTTGATTACAGGCTTTTTAGAGCCTACAATGTTAACAGAATGATTGAAGATAATTGGGTGACTAGGGGCCATACTTCTGTTTACAGAGTAGGTGATATTTATGCTATCTATTTTGAAAGCCCTCAAGATCTTCATGATTTACTTAGTCGCAATGTTATTGTTCTGGATGGTGCTCTCATGGTTCTCCAAAAATGGCTGCCTGGTATGATTCCTCGAACGGTCAGATTTCCATCAGCTAAATTATGGGTTCGGATTTGTGGTCTCCCATTTGAATATCTGAATACTAACATTGCTAATATTGCGGGTCAGCTGTTTGGAGGGAATTTCTCTGTAGAAGAGTTTGGTTTGGTTCCTGATAATGACTATTTGAGGGTTAGAGTTAATATTATGCTTAATGATCCTCTAATTCCTGGTTTCTATTTACTTTGTGGTGGTAATAAACTTCTATGGATCCAGTTCAAATATGAAGAGGTATTTAAGTATTGTGCTCGGTGTGGAAAAATTGGCCATAAAGTATCTATGTGTTCTGATAATATTGCAAGTATCACTTCTAATATTAGTAATACTCTGGAAAGAACGAATGATCGAGGTTTTGTTGTCTTCCAAAATCGTTACAATTTTACAATGTTTAACCTTGATTTAAGGGCGCTACCTTCTACTACAAGGTATGCCACTTCAAGAGTCAGGTTGGGGTGTCCTGCTGGTGTTTCTGCCCCGGCAGATTTCTTATCTGAAAGGGTTATTGATT
The DNA here is from genome assembly GCA_022085475.1 of Heliosperma pusillum. Classification (NCBI taxonomy): domain Eukaryota; kingdom Viridiplantae; phylum Streptophyta; class Magnoliopsida; order Caryophyllales; family Caryophyllaceae; genus Heliosperma; species Heliosperma pusillum. The sequence continues at coordinate 76,331 of JAIUZE010004876.1, forward strand.
TTGATCTTGGGCTTGTGGATGGTGGTCGTATTTACCCAGGTATGGAATTTGCCATTCATGCGCTCCCGTTTTCTTGTCCTGTGATTTATGATAATGAAAGTGGTGATAATGTTATGATGGAGGCTAATGCTCAATTCATGGATGAAAATGACCAAGTTGGAGATTTGGGTGTTGATATGGCTGCTGAGGAGAATAACCTTAATTACTCTAATATCAGGGAAGGTTTAGTGAATGGAGATCTTCATTCTCAGGGTATTTCTCAACCTATGGAGACTGAGACTAATGGGGTCTTGAATGGGCCTAATCTTGGCATTTCAATTGATGAAGGGTCCAATGGATTTCATGAGATTGAAGGAAATATGGTTAATGGTGATGATAATGCTAATGGGGGTTTCCTAATTTATGCTGTTAATGGAGAGGAAGGTATTGGTTATAATGGGAATGGGGTTACTGTTAATTCTCTTGATGAGGTTGGTGATACTGTATTTGCTGCTCCTATCAATTCTGTGGTTAATGGAATTCCTGATGAGGCTGGGAATCAGCAAGTTCCTAATAATGAAGATGGAGGAGGTAATGAAGATGATAATCAGGGCCCTGTTAATGTTCAGAATGAGGGATGGATATTTGGTGACCCTTATGATGGTCATGCTGGACATGGGGAGAGGGAATATGAGTTCAATCAGGAAGCATTTATTCTTGGTTCTATCATGGCAAGAGTGGAAGCAAGAAGGAATATTATTGAGCTGGATAATGAAGCGCAAGGGTACGGGCAATTTTTCAATGCACCTCCTAATTTACCATTTAATTTTCATGAGCCTGTGAGTACTCCTGAACACATGGAAGATATGGAGAACATGGTGAATCAAGAACCATTTGTGGATTTAAATCAGGTCATTCAAGTTGATGGGGAAAATAATTCTCATGAGGATAATATTAATGAGTTAGTGCCCCCTGAGGGCATTGATCCTGAACCTGATAATGAAATTCTCCAGGATTCAGTTAGGATTGTGAATGGGATTTCTTCTGGTAGCCTCAATCTTGCTCTTGAGTCTGAGGTCTACTCGGACTCTTCTGCTTCTGATAGCTCTGGGCAGTCTGATGATCTTTCAGATTCCCCTTTGAGGAGCTCTAATCCTTCCTCATCAAAGGATTCTTCTTTCTGTGATGCTATGGAGGTCTTAAGCCCCCTCTTTGGGGATGTAGGTGTGATTATTAGTGAAGAGGGGACTGGGAGGACTATTAAAGCTAGTGATTGTCCTCCTAGAACTAGTGTTGATATTATCACTGGTAAAAGTGTGTTGTGCTCTTCTATCTATGGTGTTGACAAAAGATCTGCTTCTTTCAGTGACAGTATATGTACTCCATTGGTTTGTGCTCATCCAGGTTTATTAAAGGAAAAAGGGAAAGTGAGTGAAGATGATGTACAGGATCTTATAGGGTCTAGTGTTAATCCGCTGCAGCTTTCCTCTGATTCTGGAGTGAAAGAAGATACTTCTTCTATGGTTAAAGGAGGATTTGGTAAGGGTAAATGTATTGATCAACTTCGAAAATTTTGTGGTGGTGATGAGTGTCTTCCCATGGTGGCTGATGTTAATGTTTCTTCAAAGAGTGGGGTAAAGAGGAAGGCATTCTCAGCTCCTGGATGCATACCAGCTATGAAATCTGAACTTTATTGCTACGATGATGAGTTTGATAGTGCTTCATCTGTACGTAAGAGAGCAGCAAGTGTTCTAAAGGTGCTTTCTGATTCTTCAGTTGGTAATTATGGAGGGTTTCACATTGGGATCAATGATTTCGAAATGATAATTTCTTCCTCTGAAGAATCTGATGAAAATGGTGTTGCGGGGATTGACCTTTCTCAATCCCCTAATTTCACATGAAGGGCCTCTCTTGGAATTGTAGGGGTCTTAATAATCCGCTCGCCCCTATTATTCCGAAAATAAGAGCGATATTAGCATCTAGTTTCTTTGATTTCTTATTTCTTATTGAAACAAAATGTAGTTCTTCGTCAGTTGACTTAATTTTTAGAAATGTATTCCCTTGTAGTTTTAGAGTTGATGCGATAGGCACCAAGGGAGGGTTATGGTTTGGCTTTAGAAGTTCGGAGTTGTATCGATTATTATGGGTTTGTCAAAATTTTATTATTGTTGAAGTTATGCAATGTAATGAAGTTTCTTGGTATCTTTGTCTTATTTACGGTGAATCTATTTGGCATAAGCGGGAATCTATCTGGAATTCATTAAGTATATGGCTGGATTCCTTTACCAAACCTTATATTCTATTGGGAGATTTTAATCAAGTGGAATATCAAGAAGACAAGTTTGAAGGTTCCTCAAGATCTATACGAGGTATTGAATGCTTTAGAAATTGGAAACTAGGCCATGATCTTATGGATATTCAGTTTAAAGGTCCTAAGTTTACCTGGTGCAATAAAAGGAACTCAAAAGATTTAATATTTGAAAGATTAGACAAAGCCTTGGGATCATGGGATTGGAACAGCTTATTTCCTAATTCGGGAGTTCTTCACTTGCCAATTCAGATCTCAGATCATGGCCCTATTATTTTTGATTCTGATTTATTACTCTCTAAGAAAGGAAGACCTTATAAAATTGAAGCATGGAGTTTGGAATTTAAAGAATGTTTGATTCAGGTCCATAGCGATTGGAAGTTACCAGTATATGGTTCTTCTGCCTATGGTCTAGTGCGAAAACTCTCCAGAGCTCGCTCAGGTATTAAAAGATGGACTTTATCTAAGAAGTCTGAATGGAACTGTAAATGGACTGATTTTGATAAAGAATTGGAAAGAGGAATCGATTTAGGTACAAATAATGGTGATATTTCTTATTTCCTTTCAATGGACTCTAAGGTTAGAGAATTTGCAGCGTCTATTGTTATTTACTGGAAGCAACGTGCTAAAATTAAATGGATTAAAGATGGGGATTCATGTTCAAAATATTTCTTTAATTATGTAAAGGGGAGATCTGGAAGGAATTTCATTAAGGGCCTGATCTTGGAACAGGGACAATGGTGCTTCGATGAAGTGATTATCCGAAATTCGTTTGATTCCTTCTATGCTGACTTGTTCCAAGCTAGTAGTGATAGTTTGTCCTTTGATGTCTTCATGTCTGAAGAGTTCTCTACTTTTAGTGGTATTTCGTCAAAGCTGAATCAGGATGATTGTGATTATTTATCTAAGTCTTTTACTTCTAAAGAGGTTCGTACAACTGTGTTTCAACTTGGCCCTTTAAAGTCTCCTGGTCCTGATGGAATCCCTGCTATTTTCTATCAGAAATGCTGGCATTTTATTAAAAATGATGTCACTTCAGCTGCCCTGAGTATCCTTAATGGTAATCAAATTCTGAAGGAACTGAATAGAACCTTCATTACTTTAATCCCGAAAATTTCTTCCCCGGAATTGGTAGAACATTTTAGACCTATTAGTCTTTGTAATAATATCATGAAGATTATTACAAAGTGCATTACGAATAGAATGAAAAAAATTATTGGGAAGGTGGTGGGAGAATTCCAGAATGCTTCCATCCCTGGAAGGGTTATTACTGATAATATTCTGATTGCAAATGAATTATTCCATACTATTACAAGTTCTGCAAAAAGGAAAAGGCAAAGAATGGCCTTTAAGGCTGACATGAGTAAGGCTTATGATCGGATGAGTTGGAATTTTATTCAAGGCTCCCTTTATTCTTTAGGATTTCCGTCGAGATTTATTGCTCTCATTATGAAATGCATTTCTTCTGTTTCGTACGAGATTCTTGTGAACGGGGTTCCATCTAAAAGGATTATTCCTAAGGGTGGGTTAAGACAAGGGGATCCTTTATCTCCGTATATTTTTGTTATTTGTACTGAAATTCTATCTCAGAATATTGCTCGTGCTGAAGCTAATGGCCTTTTTAAAGGTATTAAGATGTCCAGGAGATCGGAAGCTATCTCCCATCTTTTATTTGCAGATGATTCTATTTTTTTCATCGAAGGAAATTCTAATTCTTGCCGAGATCTAAATAAAATAATTGATCAATATTGCAAGGCCTCAGGACAGATGATTAATAAGAATAAGTCTGCAATTCTTGTTAGTCCGAATACAACTTTATCATTTGCTAGGGATTGTTACGAGATCTTCAATGTTAATGGTTCTTCTTCAATGGGAAAATATTTGGGAGCTCCAACAGATATTGGAATTGACAGAAGTAAATCAAAAAAGGATATTTTTAGATATTTAATAGATAATATTTCCAGAAGAATTTCATCTTGGAATGGAATACTGCTCTCTCAAGCTGGTAGACTCACTTTGATCTCTTCAATTCTTTCTTCTCTTTCAACCTTTATTCTATCGGTTTTCAAATTGCCGGTAAGTGTGGCCTCAAGAATTGATTCTCTTTTGTCACATTTTTGGTGGAAGGGACTGAAAAGATCACAGGGTATCAGTTGGTGTAGTAAGTTATTCCTCAATCAGCCTAAAGGTATAGGTGGGCTTGGAATTCGTAATGTCTCATGTTTTAATAAGGCTCTTCTTGCTAAAACTGGATGGAATATTCTTCAGTCATCTTCTTCACTTCAGTCATCTTCTTCACTGATTAGACGTACCATTGGATTGAAATATAAATTGGACAATTTTAAACCTGGTATGATTATTAATAATGTCTCATGTAATTGGAGTGCCTCTAAATCTGTCAATCGGATTGGTAAAGGTATTTTGTGGGGATTAGAAACTTTTGATGATGATGTCGTTTGGCAAGTGGGTCCTTTATCAGAGTTAAATGTGTGGCATTTTAAATGGGTTGATGGAGATTATCCTTTGCCAGCTCATCCTAGCCTTCTTAATGGTTATCCTTCGCTTGCTGATCTGAAGATAAAAAACTTAATTAACTCTTCTTTCGGTTGGAACCAAGATATGATAATCGCTTTTTTCTGCCCTTCATCGGCTTCTAAAGTCCTTGCTATTTCATTGAGCCAATCGACTAAGAAAGATGTTGCTTACTGGAGATTAACATCTCACGGTGATTTCACTGTTAAAAGTGGTTATTCTAAAGTTCTGAATTCAAATTGGAATAGGTCTGCTTCTCTTAAAGATAAAACCAGAATTTCTACAGGTATCCGTTTGTTCATTAAAAAATTCTTATGGAGGCTCCCAGGTCCTAAGTCTTGGACAATTCTGATTTGGAAGATTATAACTAACTCTTTAGCGGTTGGGAGTGAATTTGAGAGAAGAGGTATTGGTATTCATAACTGTTGTTTTCTTTGTGATGACCAATTCATTGAAACTGCGGCCCATATTTTTAGAGATTGTCATTTTGCCAAAAGAATGTGGGCAGGTAGTAAATTGGGTATTCGATCAGAGCTGGATGGTGGAATTGATTTTCGTGTGTGGATTATTAACTGGATCCGTTTCCTGTCAAAAGGTGAAGAGAAGGACTTCAGAGTTTTATCCTTTCTTTCGACTATTTGGTCTATTTGGGTCACCCGGAATAATGCATTATTTAGAAATTCCTGGGATTTAGATAATGCTATCTTCCACTACGAAAATTTTCTTGCTTCGGCTCTGGAAAGTACTTCTCAAAAAGGGCGTTCAAGTAGGGTAGAGTGGCAATATCTTCAAAATAATGATATGGAGGAGTCTAAGATTAAAAGTGGGACTATTTTTAATCTTATTGGGATAGGTTCTGATTGTCAGTTGGATAGACTATTTGTTGATGCGGCTTGGAAGCCTTCCTTTAACGCTGGATTTGGTTGGGTGCTTAAAAGGTTTGATGGAGAATTTGTCTCTTGCCTTAAGGGTCATGTGTTAGCCCAAACCTCGGAACACGCAGAAATTCAGGCTATTAAAGAAGGAATGAAATGGGCTATTTCTAATGGGTTTCTCCATGTGATTATTTTATCGGATTGTTTAAGGGCTATCTCTCAAATCCTAAAGCTTTCGAGACCAGACTTCAGGAACAAGATCATTATTGAAGAAATTGGTTCTATTAGTATGTCTTTTCATTGTCTCTGTATTTGTTTCGTTCCGAGATCCTGTAATAAATTGGCTCATGCACTAGCAGCTAGAGCTTCTAAATTGTAAACGTTATCATTTACATCTGTCAAAAAAAAAAAAAAAAAAAAAAAGTAAAATAGGACACTGATGATCCGATTTATTCTAGTAGAACACTTTTGCTGCTTGAGTTTTGATACATGATCACGGGGTAAAAGTAAATGGTGAAGATGAGGAAGCTTATGGTGATAAATTGATAAATATAGAAGCTAGTGAGGAGGATCTTGAGGAACCCGGGTAACTAACTCAAGTAGTTTTAGTTTTCATTCAGGCTTAGAACACCAGGAAAGGTAGGCTAGCATCTATTCATGTTATCGGATTAAACTCACTCAATCCTCGGGTAACTCTTCATATGAGAATTGTATCAGTCATCCTTCATATTTCTTTCATCATCGTTCTTCTCCTCGGTTTGGACATTAGTTTGCGCTCCCTTACCCCTCTTACAACTAACAATTACCCTCAAATCATTCCATTACACCTAGGCTAAAGGATACCAATCTTCATCTGTCATCTCAAAACCTCTTAACGACCACCAACATAACCAAATGAGCTATCGGTGTAAATGGTATAGTGTCATTTTTGGCCGGAAACATAGCAAATGGTCTGACGGTGGCTACGGAACATGGTGTGTTCGACGGCAACGGTGATAATTGAGGGTTGACTTAAATCTGTGAGGTTAAGATCCAAAGGTGAGGTAGTTTGCAAAATCACAAGACTTCCACCTTTGCCACCACAACATCAATGACAGACACGTCTAATAAGGACTTCTCCAGTTCTTCCTATTCCCTAACATATCAAAATGTTGACGGATATTCTGTGACCCTTTTTTATTTTGATTTTACAAGGAACCGGATTATGGATTATTCGTCATTTTAACTCCTCGCAGCGAATACAAAATTACACAAATAATTAGGACTGGGGGCATATAGGATTATCAAATCGAGATACCCGTCTCTCATACTACGATCAAATTTTATTGTTGTTGGATATCAATAATGTCACTCCATCGCAAACGAATTGTCGATATCAAAGATTGCTGCAATCAGATTTTGAGACGATATCAATTGCAGCGAGTTGTCTAAACATTGAATTATAGTACCGATCAACATAATTTCTAGTTCACAACTAGATTACACCAACCCCATGAGGCCAAGGAGAGAATATAGGTAATTCATGGAACTGAATAATCTCGAGTATGAGCTAATTAGTAGTTCATGCATCTCTTAATAACAATTTTAGTAACATTACATCACTCTCTATTCATCACCTACCAAATCATTTACACCTTATTAGAGCATATCCTTTTAAAGTTCAAAATGTTTCGCATATTTGTAAACACCGCCTTTTAGCCTTACTATAATCCATACCCAACTCATAACCAACACTTTGCAATTCCAACATTTTGAAATTAACATAAACCAGCATTCGACAGTCGAAACTATCTCCTTCATCAATCACTATGAACCAGAATCACAACGACTAATAAAACGAAGAGATCTTAGCGTAAAGGATAAAGACTAAATCCTTTGAACGAGATCACGGGTCTGAATCCTTATATCTACACTAACTCGTATCTCCCTTTTTGAAGACAAATTACTATTTAAGACGGGTATATATCCGTTGTAAACTTAAACGGGTCAAATAAAATAAGAGAAACAAAAACATAATGCCTATCAAAATGTATGTCACATCTATCAAAGTAGAATGTTATTTGATCCGTTCTAATCTTAAAACGAATGTGTCCGTCTTAAGAAAGATAAACTAAAAAATAAAATACAACAATAACAAAAAACACAAATTCTCAATTAAGACGGGACTATCTACCTTAAGTTTAAAACGGGAACACTTAGAATAAAACAAAAGCAGATTACGTAGGGAAAAACAACATATTTGTCTAATAATCTAAAAATGTATAAGAGGGGTGATACTTGACTCATTTTATCAGTAGGTCTTGCTTAAGACGGATCGAATCTTGCAACGGGTATTTTGTGAGAGGAAATGGGTAGAGGGGACAAGGTGGGCTCCCCCCATGTGCTCTCCACTCACCCTTGATGGGTATTTTGTGAGAGAATATGGTATCCGTCTTAAGCTTAAGACGGATACCTCCGTCTTAAATAAGAATTTGTGTCATTTTATTGTTAAGACGGATACAAATTTGAAGAGAAAAAAAGGGTGAGAAAGTAGTGGACAGGTTGCATAAGATTAGGAGGAAGCTGAGTCAATAAATTCATGTATCTCCCCAAGTTATTGTCTAGAGAAAGAAAGGAAGAAGCTTTCAAGGCAAGAGACATAATCACATAAGTATACTATTTACAATTTCAGCAAACATGGCTGACACTCCAAGCACTTCCTTCTCTCCATTTCCAACTTCCACCAAATTTAATTCACTTTAATTATTTTAATCATATTACCGACTAGTCCGTACTAGTTATGCACCTACTCAATCTATTTCAGAATATTTATTTATTGATTTACTGTCTGCAACAACTGCGAGCAGAATAATACAGAATCTAGTCAATTCAACATTAGTAGCAAATTACCTTATTGCCCCAACTTCTCCCCGTAAATGTATGTTGTTTGAAATATCGGAAATTCTTGTTTGAGACGCCAATATCCGTCTTAAACTTAAAACTAGTCAAGTATGAAAAATGAGACAACAAAGGAGGATGCTTAAGAACGGAGGGATCAACAAAAAGTTTGTCCTATATATGCAAGTAAAAGCATATTTGACCCTGCTATCTTAAGAGAGACTTAGTACATACAGGGAGTACACAAATACACTTCGTGCTCCGTATGTGTTGACAACAATAAATGTTTACCGTCGAATGCGTAGATGTCTCTTTCTCAATTGAAAATGAAAACTAGTATGTATAGTCAATTGAACAATGCTACAAGCCTACAACAGTACCTAAGCAGCTAAGCGCAAATTTTCACATGTACACAGTTTACATTCATGGGATCTACTATTAGTACTGCCCTAACACTTCAACTAAGCTGTCTGTGTCTTTGAGACACATACTCCGTAATTTCAATGACAGCATCATTATAAGATGGCAATAGAAACGAATGCATTGTCTTTATGGTTACGCTAACCTTCTAAATGTTAGCATCAACCTTAATACAAGTATCAATTTCAATTTGATTGACTAACAAAATGATTGTAAAGTCTTGACAGGCTATCCTTGCTTGCGAGTTGTGACCGATCACCTTAAATTTCCAGCATATTCATTATAGCTATTATATTAACACCAATTTTCATTTGTAACGGTCACAAGCTTGTGACCTTTCACAGTGAGCAAGTGGAAGCAAGACTTGTGAGAGTTATAAGCTTGTAACGGTCACACGAAAGATGAACAGTTATATTAAATGAACCAAGTAGCATGACATGAGTATGAAGTGTGAAACCCCAAATCAACACAAATTCTTATTTAAGACGGAGGTATCCGTCTTAAGCTTAAGACGAATACCATATTCTCTCACAAAATACCCATCAAGAGTGAGTAGAGAGCACATGAGGGGTGTCCACCTTGTCCCCTCTACCCATTTCCTCTCACAATATAGCCGTTGCAAAATCCAACCCGTCTTAAGCAAGACCTACTGCCAAATCTAAGTAAGATGATCATGGGTGTCATTTGGGTAAACACAAATTCTCATTTGTGACGGACCGACCCATCGCAAGCTTGCGACGGGTCAAATCCCCCTCACGAAGTGCAAGTGGGGGTGCAAGTGGGTGGGAAATGGAGCCCCCCACTTGAACCCGCACTTGCACTTTGTGAGAGAAAGGCGACCCGTCTTAAGCTTGCGACGGGTCGCCCCGTCGCAAGCAAGACTTGCTGGTAAACACAAAGCTTAATAATACGTACGTCTCAAATGAAATTTTGTACTATTCTTTTCTTATTTTATTTAAGACCCTCGCACATTAATATTTGTGAATAAAGGAAAGTTGGGCCTACAAAGAGAGCATAAGACTAGACGTTTCAAGATGTTGGAACCATAATAGCTGGAGATTCGAAAGAAAACCTTGGATACATCGCAACCAACAAAAGTGACAGGAAATAAAGAAACCTTTAGTGGACTCTGGAGTATCCCAAATTCTCATTTTAGACGGAACAATTCCGTCAACAACTCTAAATGTAGTCATTTTAAAGATAAATGTGACAATGTGAAAACACCTGTTATAGCTCATAGCTCAGAAATGTAGCATTTCGTCTTACATTTAGCCCGTCTTCACTAAAAGACGAAATGTCACCGTCTTCAGCAACACTTGGTGGAGTATAGGAACCAAATCAAGGACAAAAGAATTAATATACGTATCACTTTTCCATCTTTTTTATTTCTTCATCTTCAATCACTAAGTATGAACTCTGAAACCCCAGATTTAACTTGCCACAAATGTTCATATATCAATCCATCTAATTAACGACCCAAAAAAAAAAAACATGGACAAATTTAATTTCTCACTAAAAACAACTACTGTAAGTAAATGACAAGATCACCATGAAATTGCACTGGACATTTTGATAATAATAAAAGAAAAAAAAATGAAAAATTAAAAGAACCCCTGAAATAAAAATGAAAAATGAAAAATGAAAAATAAAAAAAAGGGGATTGATTACCGGCGCGTGGAGTGAACGTACAAGTCATAAGGAGCCCAAAGCGAGTCCAACGGACACGGTCTCATCGCGTCGAGACGAGCCCACGGTTTACCCGACCCACTCCAATGCAATAACGAAACCGGACCCGGATGCAAATCCCTGCAACTCCCACGCACATTATCCCCACCTAACCCATGCTGATTCCACCTATGCTCAATTGGCGCCACGTGTCCTGCAAACACTAACAAAAATGGCGGCAATGATCCCAGCTCGTATATCCTTTCCAGTCTCTGGATATCCATCCATCTTTCTATTCTTCGGGTGTATCCATTTGCCCGCCACTTGACTAGATCCATGACCATGACCCCTGTGTTGAAGTAACACGGTGCCCGACCCGCGAACGTGCCCGAGAATCGCGGGTCGGACCAGAAATTGGTGGTGAAGTATTTGGTGAAATTGGCGTGGCAGTATTCCGGGGCGCCGATAGTGTGGGACCCTAATGAGGTGTTCCAGAGTTTGAATATGTCGTCGACGAGTATGAGGTCGGAGTCCAGGTAGATGACACGTCGGACGCATGGTTCGAGGATGTCGGCGAGGTAGTTTCTTGCGTAGTTTAACGGTTGTTCGAGGGCTTGTCGGATGGATGTGGAGATGAGTGGTCTGACGATATTCGGGTTGAAATAATACGATTTGAACCGGAGTTTCGGGTAAACGGATAGGACAATGGATTCAAGGTGTGCGGTGGGGTCGACGTGGTGGGAAGCGAGGAAGTGGAAGAAGATGTTTTCCGGGCAGCGGGAGTGACGTAGGATGGAGTTGACCGCGGCGATGGAGCCACGTAGGTAGTCAACGTCTAAGGTGATTGCGACGTGGACGAGGGATGGGTCGCAGGTGGATGAGGTGGCGGAGGGACAGTCAGCTGCGTTGCGGAAAACCGGGGAGGTTCGGAAGGAGAGTTTGAGTGGTTTGGAATGGGAATGCGGGGAGGAGGAGGAGGATGTTGATGATGATCTGATGGCTTCGGCGGGTGGGAATGATTGTAGGGATGGTGATAGGATAATCATTAGCATTGCGGCCGAAAAGATGCCGGAAAATCGGACGAACCACGGCATATTCGGAAATATTGAGATAGATAGGGAGGAGGAGGATTAGGGTTTGCCAGAATTAAGGAATTTGGGGGAAATTTTAGAATTTGATTCTTTGTGTAGAAATTGGGTGAGGATTGTGTCCTTCATATTCCATTCCTTTTTCGGTGGTAGTAATGTGTTTGGCCCCTCAGAATGTCGTAACAATTAGAGAGAGATAATCCATGGGATTCGAAACCCCGGCGACCACCAACACCCCCACCACCACCGCCACAGCCTCGTTCTACTGTGTAATAATCTCTCTTTGTTTTCTTTATTTTTGTGATTTTGATTTTGATTGATATAATAATAATTATAATAATTTGGTAAAAGAGAATGGAGGAATAATGTAAAATGGGAAAGAAGAAGACCCTCAAATTCTCTCTCCTGCGGTGGTTTATGGGTGGAGGAGAAAGGTGAAGGTGAAGAAGCAGGAAATGCACAGAGAGAGAGAAATGAAGAAAGATTAGAGAGAGGGGGAGAGAGGAGTGGATTAACCAGGTAGGCAAATGAGAGGGGTGTGGTTTCCCGTCTCCACCATTGAAATGTATAACACGCTTGCTAGGGGTGAGCAAAACCGGGTACCCGATACGGTTTTAATAACCGTATCGGGTACCCGGTTTTTGGAAGGCCAAAAATTAGAACCCAGATTTGACCCGGTTTAACCAGGTACCCGGTTTTCGTATACCCGGTTAAACCGGACCGGGTACCTGAAAACCGTAAACCTCGATCCGGTTTGATTGATAATGCTCAAACCTGGAATTCGAGTCCACAATATTAATAACGACCAATAAATAAGATGCTTATATAATCCACTAGGATCATTATTACAAAACACAATAACTTGCAAAGTCAGTAGGTAAAATAGCAAAATACAAATTTGCAAAACTTCACACAGAAATTTGTCACTGATAAAGTGAGTTGCGTATATTACAAGTTTCACATAAGATGATTAGTGCTCAAAATTTCACCCATATAGTCAAAATAGAAAACAAAATTTTACATACAACTTTTTTTTTGGTTATTTTTAATTAAACCGGGTCAAAACCGTATACCCGATTTTGATTTTCCCCGACCCGGACCCGGTACGGTTTTTTTAAAAACCGTATCGTATACCCTGAAATTCGTATCGTCTACCCGGAAATCCGTGTAATTAAAACCGTATACCGTATCGTATCCGTATATTAAAACCGTATCGTATATTTTTGCTCAACTTTAACGCTTGCTAATTGTTATCCTCGACTAACGCTTCATTTTGTTAGGTCTTCAACCAGTCCCGAACCCAACCCAAAGGGCACGCACTTCTATGGCGACTCCGGTTTGGTTCATATTTGTTGCACGCACTTCTAATACCGTTTAAAACTTAAGCAGACTCTCACAACCGTCTTAAACAATACTTGCTTTATTGTTTTGTTCTATCCTCTAGTCGTGCGGTTATGTTTCCTCCGTTCCATTGAGCTATATGTGTGGTTCATATTTGATTGCATAGGTTTCTATTTTTTAATGAGTTTTGGGATTAAAAATAAATAAATAATACCCTTGTATTTAATTCACCAAATACATCTCTTTTTTTGCAACCATAAAAATAGTAATTTACACATTACAAATCCGACTCTCGGAGTCGAATCTTAAGATTACATAATTTAAAAAAGAAAATAAACTAACATCTAGGGTCTCAAACAAAGTCGGATTTTTGAGTGGACGAACGGGAGTTGGCCAAATGAACTAGCGTTTCTTTTCTTTTCTTAATTAATTAAGCTTTGGAGGAGTACCTACAACCAGCCACACTTACGCTACGAAGACGTAAAATTTTATGGGAGGAAGATCTACTTGACGAACAAGTAGATAAGATGTGTCTTGGAGATTCATCCCCTTGGCTATAATCTTTCTTATAAATGATTATTCTCCTATTCTTTTCCTCTTTTACGAGATGATTAGAAGGCGATCGTCTCCCCTCGACCACCCTTCTGTCCAAAGATGCATCAAAGCATCGTCTAACAACAAATTCAATCCGAACTTGACTCAATTCCTCCGTAAACGACTCAAAAGGGCCATTTTTCATGCAAGATAAAATATATGGTACGGAACGACGACCAAAGCAAGTAACCAAGTAAATAACCTTATGAGTATGTTCTACTTGGACATTGAGACATTGTTCAAAATAGCTAAATCTAAAACCCCAAGGATGATAGGATAGGACACCCAAAACATCCATAAAGGGACCACTACGATAAACTTATAATAGGTTTTTATTTGGATTAACAAGAATCGAGGTAAACAATAATTAATAAACATTAGAGTTTAAAGAAGATCACCGTATCCAACCTAATCAACACCGATACCAAACCCTTACTCAACCGTACCAATTCACTTCAATTGAGAAAAAGACCACCATCCATGAACTCATTTCAAACGATAAAAGAACGGCAGACCGAGCGGTTCCATCAAGACCGACGAAACTTTCCTAGTTGACACCAACCAAGCAGACGACAGCCAACCAAGCATCCTAACATAAACTCCATGTAACTGAAAACTTATATGCAACAAGACCAAATCAATCAGCAAAGAAGCTGGACAAACGGACACGTAAGACACATGAAATGAGACTGAAAGGCGGGGGCGAGGGGAAGAGGAAACACCAAATCAGCCCAATCCCATAACCATAAAAAAACAACCTGATGTAACCCAAATGAGTTATATTCATCAATAAAGTCAAATGAGATTGAGAAACCAGATGGCCTTGCCAGGGTGGGGGAAGGGAGAACACACGTTGGGTTACATGCAAAGTCGGCAACGACAAGACGGCGAAGTGGATGATCTGAAGGGTTGCGCATCAACTAGGTGAACAACCGTCCCAGACAAACGACCAATGAAGAGGAACCAAGATCCGCCAAACGAGAAACCATACAAAGGAATGAGATGATGCCAGAAGAAGCGAAGGAGGAAAAATGACTAATCGCCCTAAATAACCCAAAATGAGTCCATCTCCGGCGAAAGGGTAGGGAAAAATAAAAGGGGAGGAAGTGTGTGGAAAGGGGGATGCGACGGATCAAGGGGGTATTGAGTTAGGGTTTCTTTTTTTCTTCCTTAATAATCTTAGTTTTTTTTTTAAATGATAATATTAGTAAGAACATTAGGCTATAACAAATTAACAACAGGAGTAGTGAACTAGTGTTGATATATTTTACGAGTATTTTAATTCTAATTTTAAGAAAATATATAAAAAGTATTATAAATAAAATAGAAATAGTAAATATACGTAGCCCTGGCGGAGTATATATATTATAGCTATACAAAATTTTAAATTATATTGTATAATATTTATATTATGCTGAATTGAAGAGTCGAGGAGTATCCAAACTTTAAAAATATCAATAAAAAATTGGACACGGTTTGATATTTGAGTGTTGTATTACCGTTTGTTTGAAATAGTGTTGACTACGACACGTTCGGTGGTAAAATTGTTCGTGCTTCCTAGTTGGAAAGGTAGAAGCTTAACATGTGTTATAGCTGTAAATCTGTAATAAAAACATAAACATGTCCGAGTTCCAAACTAGACATCAATGCAAGTCATATCTAATTCATCATCATCATCATCTACCCATTGTTGAAAATCTTGTTCACAAATCAGTAATAAACATCATAAACTAGTCAACAGATGATCAATTTTTTCGGGCAAACAAAACTCAGACATAGGTATCGATTAACGACTTCCTCATCTCATCAACAATGGCACTTGGCTGGGCTTCTCTCAGTTTGAACACACTTTCAATGACCGACAGTTCAGTAGCGGTAGTGTCGGACCCACAAAATGCGGTCCAGTCATTCACTGTAAGCCCAGCAGCAATTACCTCACTTCCTCTATTAACTGTCCCAGCCACAAGTGGGACCTGGAGAAGGGTTGAAAGCTCGTCCAAGTCCTCTATTGATGTGTGAGGATGTACCTGGCATCAAATAATATTATTTTTTTATTAGTGATCGGAAAGGAACACCGTCTAATGATGAAAACTAATTATGCTTTTGCAGCCATTAATCTCTTGAACAACGGTCTCATGCAAATTTAACGCTAAACCATTCCATTTAACTATAAATCCTTCCCATATACCCATTAAAGTACTATTTCAAAGAATAACTATCCCAATGGCCCAATTCTTTCTCATATGGGTCATTCTTATGAGGAGTAACATGTAGAAATTCATACCAAACCGCCTTTGTTGGAAAGAGAGCAGTAGCTTCCCACCAAGATATTACCAGCAATGGTTTGCCGGAAAACCTCGACGCCAAGCACATCGGCTATAATTTCCTCAGTTTCCTGATGACAACAGCTAATCAGCCTAGGTAAGAAAATACATGTCCCTCATATGATATGGAATTATAATGAGCTATCCAAACAGATGGACGCAAAAATGGAGCATGGTACATAAAAGTAGTGACATAGTCAACGACACCTATCAAAAATTTAAGACCTACACCGCAGCATAAACGAACAGCTTCAAACTCAGGACTGGCGAATTTTGAGACCCTTCCGAGTTATAATGGGTGTAAAATAAAAGACTTAGGTAAACAATTTTTTCGTATAAACCTGAAACTGCGGAACATATCGACCATTTTGCTTATCCATTTCCTGATTTCCTCAGTCCTCGAATATGTTAATTACATTGCAAACATAGGAATCAAACAAAGGCATTTATAAAGTTTATGCCAACAACGATTCCAGAAGTCGAGTCCACGAGTTAGTCATATTAAATTACCTAGTTCATAAATCAGTAAAATCACCATGAACAGAAGGCCCGGATCCTTATTGAATAGCAACCTATTCTGAATTGGTACACAAAAGACCACATTCTACGAAACATAGCTAAGTCATCAACGGAATGTTGTATTCAAAGATAAGAGGAATAACTCTCAATCAAACCATCTGGATTTCCACTCAGGTCGCATTTAACAATATTGCCAAAAGGCAGTTCATGATGAACTTTAAAAGCGTAAAAGCATATTTGAAAACTTCAAGATGAGAGTAACTACATAAAAATAGCAGTAATTGGCATACTAGAAAAACCAAGCTGAATATGACCATAGAAAGAGAACTTTGTTCTCTGTGGAAACTATGTACCTTATCAAGATCTGTGTGAGTAAGAGCAACATAGTCATTGCATGCTATGCAGTTTCCTAGTGCAGAAAGCCTTTCTTCGATACGCTGCACAACCACTTCATCAGGCAGACTGTTCCTCAAGTGCTGGAGTTCTAGAGTGAATCGTAAAACATCAGGACAATTAAGTCGAAAAACACCATAAGAAACAAAAAAAAAGTAAATAATAAAAGCAAATAAGCAGCAACACACACTTTTGATTTCTTAGATAGCAAATCGGCAATGACAGAGTCGGACATCACTCATTGTATTTTACCTGTTAGCATGAGTTTTGAGTTCATTTTGCTGGAGTTAACAAAAAATATAGCGAATCATACCCCCAGTATTCCAACCTGGTCTGAGGAGTGCTCATCTTTTCACAAGAAACTCACTCACTACTCACTAGTGATCCGTTGCTAACGTAGGACGGGTGTTCATCTCTCAGAATGTACTTCAGCAGTTAACTCCACCCAAAGGCTTAACCAGTATGTAGAGTGTTCATCTTAAATAACTAGCGGCAAAAAAACTCAGCGCGCAACAATGATGAGGAAAACAATAAAAAGCCAATATATCTCGTACAGATGATGATGCACATGGACTTCAAGTAAAGGAAAATGAAAACTCAATGATAGTTGTCGGACACAAAGCAAGAAAAGTTACTCCGTACTAATTTATAGGAGCAACTAAGCTAGCAAAACTGCAAAAGTCATCTGTCTATTCTTTCTATATTACTTCTATAAAGCTGTAGGCTTTTTTCACAAGGACGTCTTACATTGAAGGTCAAATACTCCCAATATGACAAAGAAGTGAGTTACGCACGACAATATATATAATTACTCGGTCGTCGATACCAATACCCAAAACTTCAAAGAAGCAGTCAACTCCCCTCCCTTCCATAATTAAAAGACAGCAAGCTTTATAGCAAAACAAAAACACAGGCCTCAACAAGTTAACAGCTTTTTCATATCGACTAGAAACAAAATCACAGCACAAATATACACATACCGATCAACAGTAAAACTTACCCTGATCAGTTGTGGTGTGAGGCACAAGAAGACCGTTTTTATTACCTGTCATTCATCAGTGGAAACAACCATATTCAGCAAAAAACGACAATTTATCTAGTACAATTTTAATTCAATACAAGTATCTACCAAATTACACACCAGCACACATGCGGCCAATAATTCTTGTCCCGGCTATTGAGGTTTTGACAACAGGGATATGATCAGCCAACTCGGACTCGAATGTGCTTCAAAAATTGAAGGCAAAACAGCATCATAATCAAACTCAAAAACTATAAGAACCTAGCTGAATCCACAGACTGTAAGAAACCTAAATAACCAACCTGTAAAAATTCTCAGAACCGCCAATTGCGACCAAACAATAAGCATTAGTCAATTTGGAAAAGACGCCGATTTCACAATTGTTCTCAAACTGAAGCCCTGCATACAACCCATCACTTAAAGCATAAAACCAGGGAAACAACAAACACAATAACAAACATCCAATAACATCCTCAGTAATACAGATTCTAAGAAATTCGAGTTGCTTACTTGTAGCCATGATCGACAATAATAAAGCAGAAAATATGAAAAGCTGCAACAAAACAAATTTAATAAATTCTTAAAAAGATTAATGATAATAAAAATAATAATACAAACTAGGTTAGTAATAGAGAGATATTACGTGAATTGAGGAGTAACAAAGTAGGAACCTGTAATACTTGTGATGACGAAGGAAGAAAGAGAGAGAACAGAAAGCGGCGAGGTGAAAACGCAGGGAAATTATGAATGCGGCTTGTTAAATGTTAATCACGCTTATTCACGTCCCTATTGGCCTCTTTGGGGGAGAAAAAGGATTATTAGTATCATCAAAAATATATATATATAAAAGAGGCTTTTTTCGAGCAATTCTATTGGTCAACATCATCTTTTACAATTTTTGGAAAGTATATTTTAAGATCTTCCAAGATTACGAAAAAGATACTATGTAATATTTTTAATATCACAACTATTATTTACGTAAGAAAAAATTGATTATCAATCTGACAAAAAAGTTATAATGCAAAACATTTCGAAACTTATATATTTGGATTCTTAACGAAAAATGCTTTCATTAGAGTATAAATTTTGTATTTTTTACTACCATATCATTTATAAGATCATATAACTATAACCTAAGTATATGAAAATTAAATAAATGCCTTTTAAAATATTTTTTATTATTCTAATATTAGTATAATGGTTTAGTAGCATTCAATAAATAATTAATTTATAGAAAAATATGATGTAGTACTTAGTATGTTATTTGTCCCACATTGAAAAATAACGTAGGTGTGGTGAATATACTACATATAAAAAGTAGAATTGTCCCACATCGAAAATTGACCTTAAGATATGGTGATCCTATGATTATAAATAAGAGTCATAATTGGAACTTATGTATCCACCCAAAATCTTTTGAGTCTCTTTAAGTATTGTCTTAGAGATCTCTTACAAGTTTATATTATTATCTTTACAATAGTGAAATTTACATCATAAAAAATTAATTTAGGAAAGTTTCATAAATAATACTTTGGATATAAAAAATTAAGTGGATAATTTTTTAATTATTATATAAAAATAAAAATAATAGAAATATATATTTTAAAGAAAAAGATGGTGTACTACTTAATATATTATTTTTCTCACATTGAAAAATAATGTAGATGTGCTAAACATATTACGTATAAATTGTAGAATTATCCCACATCGAAAAAATAATATAAAGTGGCTAATCCTATGATTATAAATAGGTGTCGTCCTTAAATCTTAGCTATTAACCCAAATTTTTTCGAATCTCTTAAAAATTGTCTTAGAGATCTCTTAAAAGTTTGTAGATGTGATGAATATACTATGTATAAATAGTAAAATTGTCCCACATCGTAAAATTAACATAAGGTAGGTGATCCTATAATTATATATAGGAATCATCCTTTGACCTTATATATCAAAGTAAAATCTCCTATAATTATATATAGGAATCATCCTTTGACCTTATATATCAAAGTGAAATCTTTTAAGTCTCTTAAGTATTGTCTTAGAAATCTCTTAAAAGTTTTTGTATTATTATCTCTACAATTGTTAAATTTACATCATCACAAATTAATTTAGAAAAGTATTATTAAAAAAAATTGAAGTATCATTACAAAAATTATGAAGATAATATAGTTACATTCGTGGTAAAAAAAACTCGAAAGTATAGAAACTCATACTATTTATTTGCACATACTTGGTGTAATTTTTAGTATGGTATTTGTCCCACATTGAAAAATAATGTAGGTATAGTGAATATATTACTTATAAATAGTAGAATTATCCCACATCAGAAAATTATCATAAGGTGGGTGATCTTATAATTACAAATAGGAATCATATTTGGAAATAAAGTTTCAACCCAAAATCTTTTGAGCCTCTTACATATTGTCTTAAAGAGCTCTTAAAAGTTTGTATTATAATCTAAATTATAGTTAAATTTACATCATTAAAAATTAATTTAGAAAATTATCATAAATAATAATTTTGATGATAAATATTTAATGTGTTATTTGAAAAACAATGTAGCTATGGTGACTGGTGAATATATACTATGTATAAATAGTAAAATTGTCCCACATTGAAAAATTATCATAAGGTGGAGTGATCATAAATATGATCATCTTTTTTATATTATTAATTAAAGACTTTTAAAATATAATAAGTTACCTTTAAAATATTCTTTTATTATTCTAATATAGAAAAAGATGGTGTACTATTTAGTTTTTTATTAGTCCCACATTGAAGAATTATGTATGTATGGTGAATATATTACATATAAATAGTAAATTGTTCCACATCAAAAAATTACTATAACATATGGTGATTCTATGATTATAAATAGTAGTCATCGTTGAACTTATGTATAAACCCATAATTTTTTAAGTCTGGTCTTAAGTATTGTGTTGAAGAGTTCTAAAAATTTGTATTATAATCGTCACAATAGTGAAATTTACATTATTAAAAATTAATTTAGAAAAGTATCATAAATAATAATTTTGATGATAAACTACTTAATGTGTTATTAGTCTCACATTGAAAAATAATGTATTTGTGATAAATATATATACTAAGTGTAAATTGTAAAATTATCCTATGTCGGAAAATATCATGAGGTGGAGTGATAAAAAATATGATTATAAATTGGAGTCATTTTAATCTCTTAAGTATTGTCTTAATGAACTCTTAAAAGTTTGTATTTTATCTTCACAATAATGAAATTTAAACCATCAAACTTAATTTAGGAAATTTAGGAAAGTATTATATAAGTAATAATTTTGATGGTGTACTACTTAATAAGTTATTTGTTCCACATTGAAATATAATACAAGTATGGTAAATATGCTACGTATAAATAGTATAATTGTCTCACATCGTAAAATTATCCTAAGGTGGGGTGATCCTATAATTATAAACAGAAGTCATCATTAGAACTTAGATATCAACCCCAATCCTTTTGAGTCTCTTAGATATTGTCTTAGAGAGCTCTTAAAAGTTTGTATCCACATTAGTGAAACCTACATTATCAAAAATGAATTTAGGAAGGTATCATAAAAAAATAAAGTGAAAAATCTTTTATTTATCTCAATATACATTTCCTATATTATATTCAAGTGATGCTTATAATTTTTATATAAAACCTTTTACATTTTATTTCACAACAAAAATATTGTGAAAATGAGTCATCTTTCAAAGTTAGATATTCACCGAAAATCTTTTGAATCTCTTAAGTATTATCTTATAGAACTCTTAAGAGTTTGTATTATTATCCCCGCCTTAATTAAATTTACATCATCAAAATTAATTAAGGAAAATATCATAAATAATAATTTTAATGGTGTACAACTAAATATGTTATTTGTCCCACATTGAAAAATAATGTAAGTGTGGTGAATATACTATGTATAAATAGAGGAATTCTCCCATCGGAGAAATATCATAAGCTGGAGTGATCATGCGATTATACATAAGAGCCGTCCTTGGAATTAGAGATCAATCCAAAATCATTTAAGTCTCTCAAATATTGTTTTCGAGAACTCTTAAAATTTTGTATTAATTATGAAAATAATCTAATTATAAGATTCGTAGTAAAAAAAATGTTATCATTATAGTATATAAAATCTCATATTATTTGTACATACTTAGTGTAATTCTTAGTATGTTATATCCCACCTTGAAAAATAATGTAAGTGTGATGAAGATACTAATACCTATAAATAGTAGAATTGCCCCATATCGGACAATTACCATAAGGTAGGGTGATCAACCCAAAATCTTTTGATTCTCTTAAGAATTGTCTTAGAGAGCTTAATTCTTAGGTACCTTGGATCATTTTTCGAGTCCTATAGATCAAATATAACTTGATTCATGCCAAGATTGGTAAAATATGTTTAAAATAGAAGTTGAATCAATATATTAATATTATTTTCTTAAACATTACGGAGTATATTTTATTATAGTCTTAAAATTTCAAAAGTTTATTTTTACAAGTTAATTGTTATAGAAAAATTATGAAAATGACATTAATGTAGACCCGTGCATCGCACGGGCATGAAATCTAGTATTAATATTAATATGAGTTTTTGTGTATTTTTTTAAAAATTTATATATTACATTTTAAATTTTATATTTACTGTTTTTTGAGTTATTTTGTAATTTTTTGAACTTAATGTTCAAATAAATGAACTCAAAAACTTTATAATAAAGCTCATTATTTTTATACAAAACTCGAAAACTTTATTAAAATGCTCAAAAACTACACTATATGTGGTACTACATTAGATGTATAGTCCACTTATTGCTATTTGGAACTTCGGGTCAATAATATGTCTCCGAACGATACACGCATGAAACACTTGAATGACTAACCATAAATTTGTGGATATTGTTTGCACAAATTCTCATTGAAGACGGCGCATAATCCGTCTTCAATGAAAATGGGTTGGATCCTCTCTCATAAAGGGGCAAGTGGGAAGGCAAGTGGTGATCTAGTTAGTTCCCCACTTGTCTCCTTGTGAGAGGGATTTCGATACGTCTTCATTGGAAATGGGTCAACCGAAAATGGGCCAACCGGGTTGGGTATTCGACGAGTACACTTGTTAGAGTCATATGCAATGTATTAGGATATAATACAAGTCGTAGGCGTGCGGCTATGGAGGCTGAAATGTGTCCTCTAGAGGCCAATGAAACTTGGTCATTCGAGCCTTTGCCACATGGGAAGAAGGCGCTCGGTAGCCATTGGCTATATAAAATTAAATACAAGTCAGATTCTACTATTGAACGACTAAAGGCATGTCTTGTTGTGTTTGGAAACCATCAAACTGAACGCATAGATTATGATGAGACGTATGCGCAGGTTGCCAAAATGACCACGGTTCGTACGTTCCTTGTTGTTGCAGCGGCCAAGAACTGGATTATTCACAACCTGGAGGAAGAAGTATTCATGCACCTACCAGTTACCATCTAGTTTCTCCTCCTTGTCTCGGGTATGGTATGCCATCTTAAGCAGGCGCTGAGGTGTTGGTTTTCCAAGCTGGTCTCCGCTTTAAGGCAATATAAGTTTATACACAATCTTATTCTGATTACTCACTATTTACCTTTTCTAAAGGTACTGTTCAGTTAAATATCCTTGTTTACGTTGATGATCTACTCATTTATGGTAAAGATTTCAAAGTGCTTCAATCTTTGAAGGAGTATTTGCACTCTTGTTTTCATATGAAGGACCTCGGTGCTCTTAAATATTTTCTTGGCATTGAAATTGCTCGCAATCCGGAGGGCTTATTCCTGCCTCAACGAAAATATGTACTTTATATTTTGTCTGATGTTGATTTCTTAGGTTGCAAACTAGCTAGCTTCGACACCTATGGATCAAAATCATCACCTTGGTTCATCGACGTCTTCTCTTCTTGCCGACCCTGAGCCCTATCGGAGTCTTGTCGGAAAATTATTGTATCTTGTTGTCACTCGACCTGATTTAAGATATGCTGTCCATATACTGTCGCAATTTATCCATGCTCCTCGGCAGGACCACTGGTATGATGCTCTTTGCGTGGTTCGTTATTTGAAGCGTACCCCTGGCCAAGGAATTCTTTTACGATCAGATTGTGATCTTACTTTATCTGGTTGGTGTGATTCGGATTGGGTTGTATGCCGAACCACTCGTCGTTCTCTCACAAGGTGGTTCCTTTTCTTGGGTTAGTCTCCTATTTCATGGAAGACCAAGAAACGGCAAACGGTCTCTCGTTCATCGGCTGAAGCTGAATACCGTTCTTTCACTGTTATAACGTGTGAAATAAAGTGGCTCAAAGGTCTCTTCTCGAGTCTTGGCATTACTCATCCTAAGGTTGTTCCTATACATTGTGATAGTCAGTCAGTTCTTTACCTGACTCAAAATCCCGTGTCTCACGAGCGTTCTAAGCATATTGAAATCGACTGTCACTTTGTCTGGGATGCTATACAAGATGGTGTTGTGGCACCTTCTCATGTTTCTACTACTGATCAATTAGCCAATATTCTTACTAAGGCCTTGGGCGTTACTCAATTTCACTCCTTTTTAGACAAGTTGGGCACCTCAAACTTACATGCTCGAACTTGAGGGGGGTGTTAGAGTCATATGTAATGTATTAGGATTTAAAAGTATTAATTGTCATTATTATGACACTAATTATGGACCTTTGAGATGAACAAAGGTTATTATCTTATCTTTGTATAAATATCATTCATGTGAAATAAGATGGACAAGCATTCAGATATACAATATTATATTCATAAATTACAACAACATTATTCATTTTGTTTGGGGTGGGGTTCGACTGTTTAGTTTTCAGGTCTATTTGGGATGTGATGAGGATTGTTCGCTTCGAATCATATTTTTTTTTTTAGGATGAGTCTCGTTGGATAAGGTCATTCTCATATTAGTGATAAAGATGCTAGTTAGTGGTATTAACGACTATTATGCGTAGTGGACCATTTATCTTAATGTATATTCCATTTTGTCTCTGTAAATTGTTGTCCTTTCATTTTAAATTGCTCTTTTCATTTTGGCACAAAAATCAAGGAACGAGTGGAGGACCATTTGTGATCCAACTTAGTGGATGACAAGTGGACAATAGTTCTATTGGGTGATCAAATTACTCATAAGAAACCTTCTTAATATAGAAAGGACAACAATTCACTGAGACACCCTAAAAAGGAATAGACAACAATTGACCAAACGGATGGAGTATATCACTTTGGATTATTGTGAATAGGGCTAGTACAAGGTCGTGACATTTCAGGTCGAGGTAAAAATTGAACCCATCAAGATTCAGGGTGGGGTCTAGACCGAGTCGATTCAGTTCGGGTTATACAATTTCAAGTTTAGGGGCCGGGATAATTTGGGAAAGTTTACGCAAAAGAGACTTCTAAGAGTCATTAGGTCGGATTCTAATACGATAGGTCTTGGTCTTTTTTATTTGACCTAATGAATCAAGGTCGTGTGATGTTTGGTTCTACAAAAATTCAATTGGGCTTGAGTTTGAGTCTCATCGTTGAGATCTTCATGGATCAATAATAATTTGTTTTTTGGATATTCGTGACACCCTTATGTTTTTTTTCCCGTTTTCTAAGGATTACGGATTACCCCTCCTTTTATAGTAAAAAAAACAACGTTAACGGGATATAACTCACTACCACAAGTTCCGAAAGTAGCGTGTTTTTTTCTCCCAAATATCGCCACTTTTTTAACCTGTCAGACGTTTTTAGCAGAATAAAATTTTAGTGACTATATCTCTTGGTCGCGACTTTAGAAATTGATGAGTTTTTCACATTGATCATATTTACGAGATCTTCGGTTTGACGAAGAATAAATTTTCGCTTTCGAAATTCTGTTATAGATATGGAAGATGTTGTAGTTTGTAGTAGGGCTTAGTATCGTATTTGTGTTTTGTAGTTTGTAGTAGGGCTTAGTATGTTGTAGACATGTGACCTATGCATAACATTCTCAGTATTTTATACTAAAAATATATTTTGAACATAATAGAAAAAGTTTTTTTTTTCGTAAATTTCCCAAGCTACCCCCGAACTTTGACATTTTACCCGAAATACCCAAATTTTAGCTCCGAAAATTTAAAGTGGCCATAACTCGTGTTTACAAACTCTAAAATGGCTTTGTTTTCAAATCGCTCATCTCTCCGAGTACTACGATTTAAAAAAAAAATGGCGAGTTCGGAACTCGTGACCAAGAGATATGGTCACTTAAATTTTGTTCGGTGAAAAAAACTTTGACATACGAAAACTCCTAGTCACGGGATCCAAATACGACTATTTGTTTTTCAAATCATAGCTCTCAGAAAGATCAACGATTTGAAAAAACATCGTCAATTTTCGAGTTTGTATGTGTAGATACCTCAAATCTACACCTTCTGCCCACCACCCAGTGATGATTGGGCCGCATGTTTGGTACGCGAAACGATTTATGACAATTCGTAAGTTTATCGCTAAGTGATAGCTTAAATACCCTGTGTCTACCCCTTGGTCGTCATCTACGTGCCGATACGGTCGTTTTGACTGTCATTAGAGTTCATTTGGAGTCCGGATCGAAAACCGCTTCATTTTCTATAAACCATTTTAAAGCTACGAGTCGGAACAAGCGGAAATATTATGAATATTTTATGAATATTTATAAATTATATCTATTTTTTATAAAATATATCTCATATCTTTTAAAAGGGAAGTATAGATCTACCACAATTCTCCTTCCGCGTTAGGAAACCTCCGGGGAAGAGGAGCATCATCTGCTGCGCCACTTCGAAGAGGTGCATCATCTGTTGCGTCTCTTTCCCAGCTGTTTTATCTGTTTTCGGAATATTTTCTAGAGTTCTTTCCGTGTTCGAGTTATTCCAAAACTCTTCGGATTTCTCCATATAAAAGGAGAGGTTCGTGCTCACTTTCAAGGCACGCGAGTGCTCCGCCCCTTCTCTTCTTCTCTCTTTGCATTTTAGACCTTGCTCTAAGTATTTTGACATCTACGTGCTTGATCAATCGACCACGTAAGCTCAGGTCCTTCTAGGTACCTGTCTCGTTTTCCATGACCGACCAATTTGACCACTACACTTAATCAATCTTTCAATCGATCTTTTTAATCCTCTTACGAGGGCACTTTCTTTATATTCGAGTCGAGCTATCACTAGAACGTGAACTTAGTTAATCTCATTTCGTCAAACATGTAAGTCTGAGCGTGTAATAATCCTATCTTTTGTATTTTTATTAGTATTTTATTCAACTATGTAAGATTCATGTCGTAAGTATGTTCAACCTTTTCAAAACTTCTTTTAAGTAATCTTTTAAACTTCTTTTAGTAATCTTTCATTTTTAGATATTTTGTTTCTTGGCTTAAATCCCTAATAATCCAATATTAGTGGGTCTTTGTCATCTTTTAAATCAAGAATGTGTCTTTAGAGGTTGGATCCGTCCATATTAAATTTTTAGGATTCGTCTTTGATATAATTAGTATAATTAATATGATTTAAATCACTATCATTCGACTTATAGATCAATAATAACTCGTAAATACACAAACGAATACTAACTGATTGCGATTCTGGCTTCACAACCAGAACCCAACTCAAGAACAGACGCACAAAGTGTTGCGCCTGTTCTGGGTTGGATTCTGTCTCTGAACTTCCTTTATCGTCTCGACGTAGCCTTAATTGCTTAATTAATCGCCTATTAATTCTAATATCACTGCTAATCTGTTCGTTTAATCTTTTATTCTTTTCCTTTTCTTTAAATCTTTCTTTTGGGTATATTTTCGACATAGAACTCGGAATCCATTGTAATCTCTGTAATTCTTTTATAGCTTTATTTAATTATTGTAAATTGTATGATTTATTGTTTTCTCACATGTAATCATTCTAAATTACTATATTGACATAATTGATTGCTAAACTACATGTTCACCGACATAGTCTAAGCTCACATGCTAGGATTAAAACGTGGATGTTGCATAGCATGCATATAACCGACAACATATCGAGTACATAAAAGTTTCCCTAATCATTAGTAGAGGCCGCTATCGAGGCGGGCGAGATTAGGTGTTCGATTAAAGAACTTCCTAATACGTACCCTCACCCCTTGCTCCAGATCTCCGTGAGCACCCGTCGTCATTGGCATCCACGAAAGTCATTCCAGACATAGAATGCTAAGGGTAACGAGTTATTGGTGTTCATGTCATTACTTTGTTTCTTGACATGACATAAAGTATTCGAACGGTTCCAACTTCCCACAAAAGTTGGTGGCGACTCCACAAATGCGTATCACTGCGCTTGTCCCTCGTTTCCCCATCTGTGGTTCGCCGTGCACCACGGTTTGGAAAGGATCGCGAATCCGTGTATCACAGTATGTAACACCCCATGAGATGTGAATAAAGTTGTCCCACATGGGAAAAATAAGGAGCTTATGAGATCTTTATAAGTGATTCCACCCACCACTTAATAACAAGGCCTTGTGCTTTTGGGCTTAAGTGAGGACAAATTAAGGCCCAAAGGTGCACATCCCATCTTATTGGGGTTGTGTTACGACGGTGGCGGGTTGAGTTGTTATATTGTAAACCCGAGTTATGACCACTTAAAGTTTCTTGGGTCAAAAATTTGGGTATTTCGGGCAAACTATCAAATTTTGGGGGTACAGGGTACCCTGAGAGTTTTCTGTTTTTTTTTATAATATCATGTGATTATTCTATTTAATATGCACTCCTTCCGTCTCATATATTTGTTTGTCTTTATATTATTTGTGAAAGATATATACTTTAATTAAAGACAAATACATGATTGAGGGAGAATGAGTAATTTAATAACTTATTTTCCAGTTTATTATATTGAAAATGTAATTAATTTAGGTAAACGTTGACTATTACTCGCTACGTCTTGATCATTTTTTGTCTATTTATTTTGACATAAATACAAAAGAAATAAAAAAAGAAAAGAAAAATAATAATAAATTAAAGGATTCTCTTACATACCCACTTGCCAACTTATGTAAACTTAACCAAAATGGAAAAAGATAACAATTGAGCGATACACTTCAAAATGAAAATAAAGAACAATTGATCGAGACGGAGAATATATTAGTATATGTTTTAGATCACCAAAAAGAAATTCTACTCAAAACACGAAGTCAAAATAATCCAGACCACGGGTCATCATAGTGGAATTATCTAAATCTCAGTGAACTGAAGCGCAATTATCCCAAACCGTAGGACACTAAAGTGTTTCTTCTTTTTTTTACTCTATTATCCTAAATTGTTGCAAATGACATCTATTTACAACTATAAAATTTGTTGCCGAGTTTACAAGGGAATTAATAATTACTAGCTTATTTGTCTTCTGAAACAAAATAAAAAAAAAAGACACTAGGGAGACCGGATTATTAGCTTATTTGTTGATTATAATTAGTAACTTATTTGCCGATTATTAAATATAATATATTTAATTTTCAGGATTATTTTATAGGAATAATCCAACCTATTGATGCACTTCTTAAACTACTCCATCCATTAAATAATTCTTATTTAATCCCTCTTATCCCCCTTCCTTCCCTTAACACATTAGGGAGACTGAACAACAGGTTACCCTTATGTTTTAAAGGGTAAAAGGACACCTTAATTCCAAAAAAAAAAAAAATCATCTCTTCTCCATTCGTTCGTCACTTCTCCGTCGTTGACCGTCGTCGACCCTTCCTCCGACCACCACTCCCCCTGGAGTCACTCCTCCGACGCTAACTCCCTCAGACCACCACACCAACCCCCTCACCTTTTCCCACCCGCCACAGAAAACCCCACCGGCCACCCTACACCTACAACAAACCCCAAAAAAACAAGATATGAGAAAGCAAAGTGGAGAAGGAGAACGACGATGGTGACGTGTTAGGTGGACACAAAAGCGAAGACCAGCGAAAAGGCAGGTCGCGTGGGTGGTGGGACATGTGGGTCTCATGGGTGGATGTCGTATGTGCAAGTGGGTCATCCTTGGTGGTCTGTAAAGGGTGTTTGCGGGCTACGAGAAGAGGAGGTAATGGCGTGGCGTACTGGCGTGATATGGTGTCGGTGGTGTGTGGCGTTGGCGGAACTTGGTGAGAAAGGAGTGTGGGTGAGTGACTTAATGAAAATTAAGTGACAAAATTAAGGAAAGAATTAGAAAAGGAGGGGGAGAAAGTTAAAATGAGGTGGGAGAAGTTACCTATTATAACCGATCAGAATTTTAAGTGAGTTTGTTATTATAGGATGTATGGGGGAATATGACGGAGTTAATTAGAATAACGGATAGGATAGAGTAATTTAAGCAAACCACCCATAAGATGGATTATTCCTATGAAATAATCGTAATTTTTAAAAATAATATTAGTATTAGTGTATCATAACTAATCAAAAATGTAAGTTGTGAGGTTTAAACTCAATGCCTCTAAGCTAAAACAACTTGTATTTACCATTGAGGCACTAGCACTTTATTTATAGTTTACTATTCTATATTATTCTTATTGCTTTTTACTGGGGTTTTAACGGAACCCCATAAACCCACTGAAAACGCCCCTACTCCTAGATATCCTCCTTTTATCTCATATACTATATTTAATCCGTTTTACATTTACGATGAATAGGACCGTCTTAAAATAAAAATTTGCGCCCAAGTATTACTTTGTATGAAAGAAGTCCAATAAAACTCCTACATTACGCACATTAGATTTAGTTGTAGATTGGTAGATTGGTTGAGAGACTTTCTTTATCCCGTCTTACCTTCATGTTTGGTCTCTCGATCTGTTGGTCTTATGACATAAGGTCCGCTCTTTAAGGTGTAGGAGATTTTTCTCCATCGACGACAGACTTCGCCGTCTTGCTCGTCTCTTTGTCTTTCTACGCTATTTTCGCAAGAGCGTAAGTGCACCTAGTTATCGTCCCTCGCTGGCCCGTATGTATCG
The DNA here is from genome assembly GCA_022085475.1 of Heliosperma pusillum. Lineage (NCBI taxonomy): Eukaryota > Viridiplantae > Streptophyta > Magnoliopsida > Caryophyllales > Caryophyllaceae > Heliosperma > Heliosperma pusillum. The sequence goes on from JAIUZE010004876.1 coordinate 107,248, forward strand.
ACGGTATTTGGAGAGCTGTCGTGCTGATGCAATTGGTTCTTTTGCTCGCGACCATTCCTTGATCTGACTTCATCAAGCTTTGTTGTTCTAGTTAGCCATATTATAGTAATTGTAATTTTAAATTAGCCTCTATGTAATCATAAATATGACTTGGTAGTACAGTAGTACTAGATGTGGTAGGTAGGTATCTGGTACTATTTAATTAGGGGGCTGGTTAACATCGACGACGTTTTAGGAAACATCGACGACGTTTTCATTACAAAAGACGATAATGCCCTTATGCACTTAAACTCTCTATCTCTCTTCTATCTCTAATTCTCCCAAAATCAACTAATTCAACTAAAAAAATAAAAAAATTACAACAACAATTTTACTAAATCGAACAACAACAATTTCACTAAATCGAACAACAACAATTTCACTAAATCGATTATCATGACGGACGAACAATCTTCAGCATGTTTACAAATTAATCAAAATTTAAATTTGTCATTTTTTTTCCCGGAATCTGTTAATTGTATGTTTATACTTAATTAAGTTAATCGATTTACGTTACGTCTTAGTTAGTTAAAATTCAAATGCGGATTTTAAAAAAAAAAAACTGGAAAAAATACCATGGTCAGACGAAGAACTGGATGTCATGGACCATGGTCAGACATCCATTTCCAACGTCTGACCATGGCAAGACATTGGAAATGGAGGTCCAGCCATGGCCAGACATCCATTTCCAACGTCTGACCATGGCCAGACGTTGGAAATGGATGTCTGGCCATGGTTGGACGTCCATTTCCAACGTCTGACCATGGCTAGACGTTGGAAATGGATGTCTGGCCATGGTCAGACCTTCATTTTCAATGTCCCACCATGGTCAGACGTGTGAAATGGATGTCTGACCATGGTCCATGACATCCAGTTCTTCATCTGATCATGCTGAGATGATATTGTTTTTTTTATAATCATGATTAATAACATTTTACGTATGTAGATTATGATTTACTAATATATATTATTTTATTGGGAAACCATGGACGGACTTTTAATCAAAAAATTCAAACCATGGCGAATTTTTTTTTTTTTTGGAAACCAACCATGGTAGGATTAAAATTCTGGAAATCCCACCATGGTTGGACAACCAAATCACACGTCCCACCATGGTGGGATGAAAATTCTGGAAATCTCACCATGGTTGGACGTGTGAAATGGTTGTCCAACCATGATGGATTTCCAGAATTTTAATCCCACCATGGTTGGACAACCAAATCACTTGTCCCACCATGGTGGGACTTGGGGAAAATTTTTTTCCCCCATGGTTGGACGTGTGATTTGGTTGTCCAACCATGGGGGAAATTTTTTTTTTCCTCCAATTTTCAAAGCGGGAAGAAGAAATCGGAAATAAATTCAATTATTTCTATCTTTATACCTATTATTCATACAAATCTAAACAACAAATTACTAACAACAAACAAATCAAACTAAACAACTACAAGATTTTGCAACAAATCTAACAAGAAAACAAACTAAATACTTTGAAATAATTAAAAACTAAGAACAAACAAATTACAACAACTTTAATTAAATCAAAAACAATCTAATACAAACTAATTACAAACAACTTTAATTAAGTCAAAAACAATCTCATACAAACTAATTACAAACAACAACCTAATAATTACAAGTTTAATTAAAACAAAAACTAACTAACAACAAACAAATTCTAACAAATTAAACTAGAACAATATAACTAGATCTACAAAACAAAAAAAAAAGGAGAAAAACTAATCGGTGGGTGGACGGCGGGAGGCGGCAGGTAACGGTGGTGGGGGACGGCAGGGGGGTGGACGGCGGCCGAGTGGTGGCGGTGGTGGCAGTGGTGGCGGTGGTGGTGTGGGAGAGGGTGAGGTGAGTGTAGTTGTGGGTTTTGAATTTGAGAGAGTTTTTGTTTTAGAGAGATAAAGGATAAGGGCAAGTAGCGTCTTTTTTATGAAAAACGTCGTCGATGTTTCCTAAAACGCCGTCGATGTTTTACAATCCGGTTTAATCGGATAACTTACTCTGTATTGTAAATTATTACGCTCTCATTGTCAAAAATAATTGAGTTGTAGCAGGTGTACGCCCAAAACTTAACGGGTGGCATTCTGCCGGTGACTGAGCTGTACTGGTCCAAATGTTGTGTCTCCGATATGCAATCTTAATATCTTATCCATGAAGGAAGACACAACAAGTCAAAAGGTGCTTCTAAAGGCAGCTTGCACTAGTAAGTACTAAGTAGTAAGGCTTATCCATTGATGTTGATGCGCAATTTCAACATCACAGAAATTTCCCACTAGCAAACATGATGATGGACGTATGTGTGACTCTCACAATTTCTATAGTAATCATCCAACAAATTTTCTTAACTTTTTCTAGTTATACATTCTTGTTTAAAATAATTTTGCTCCTATGTCATATGTGGCGAGCCGCCCTTATTTTGTGTAGGAGGCACCGAGGCAGTTGACTAACTTTCTTTTTGAAAACTACTCCCCTTATCCTTTGAGGTGGTACTTAATGAGTAATAAGTGAACAATAATAAGTGAACAATAATTCAGTTAGGAAATGAGATTAATCATAGAAAACCAACTTAGTATAAAAATGTAAACAAATGAATGAGACACCTAAAATGAATGGTAAACAAATGATCAGGACATAGTGAGCAGTAAGTGGATTGTACCTCTGATATACTGCCACATACAATGTAATTTTTGAGCTTTACAATAAAATTTTTGAGTATAATATTAAAAATTATGAGTTATAATATAAATTTTTTGAATTTATTAATTTGAACATTAAGCTCAAAAAAATTACAATAAAACTCAAAAAACATCATATATAAGATATAAAATATA